>CM040128.1:17129433-17300224 GCA_022559845.1 Amorphophallus konjac
AATTAACCGGGTAGGGTAAGTGCAAGCAACCCATGAGGGTCGGTTGCGTGACTTTTTCTCGTCGCTTTGGCCACCCTAACTTGTTATCAAACATGTCCTAAATTCTTAGGGCTTTATCTACCGTTTATCATGAAAATTTATCATAAGTTTTGGGAATTACATTCTCAAAATACAACTCAAGAGGATATAACGTTAGGGCATCAAGAACCTGCCCAGATATTTATACACACCCTCCCCACTAATCTCCACCTACGTACCTATCTAATCCGCGGTCCGCAAAAGGAATTAATAAGTAGAGAAGAGTTTTCCAACGTGGAGCTGCAAATTCTATCCTGTAATATCTCCTTTTGCTTTCAATTAGATGTTGACGTTAGATGCTTTCTTTTTGTGTGAGGGGGTCAGACAAATCATCTGTACTCTTCGACTGGTAAAACCATGAAAGGAACTGATGCCAGTGGCATTAGCTTGCTGAACACATGAAAAGGGAATTGATGCCTATGGCATTAGCTAGCATTATACCTGAAGGAAACATTCTGTATGCGAATTTGATGGAGAACTGTCCATTTTTGGTAAAGCTCCATATGGTGTAATCCCCCTCTGGGCAGAGAAACTGTGGAAGGGTAGTGTGCAGCATTTCCTCAACAGTTTGCTCCTCGAAATGTTGTCTGATCAAGGGAAGGTTCCATTCTTGATTTGAGATGAGTTGAGAGACCAAGTTAAGGGAGTTTGGAGTGCTGCCGGTAAGGGGGACTGGTGGACTTATCTATTTGAGATCCACTTATCCTCCCATATATTTGTGCTTTTCCCATCTTGGAAGAGCTGAAAAATTCCTTTCCTCACTTCCTTCCTGACTGATAGAATAGATGTCCAGGTGTCAGAGCAGTTCGCTGGTTTGTTAACCTCCCAGAAATTCCATACTTACTACCTCCAGCAATTCTCCATTCAGTGATTCAAGGAAATAAGGTCAGCTCTCACGACATCCTTGAATTCATGGCTGTCGATGTACAACCGTCCGGAGGCAGCAGATATGTATCAACTCAAGGCCTCTTTTGGAAAAGCGAGTGCATCTAAAGAGTTTTTATAAGAGTAATATGTTATGTATCGAATTCTATTAGTAAAGTTATGCCAAAGTATAACATTTGATTTTATTGATACAAAATAAGTGAAAAGATCATTTTTATGTAAAAAAAATGTCTGCGTCAGATTTGTATGACACATATTTTTAAATATTAAATACGTAATATATTTATCAAGAAAATATAGAAATAAAATATTTTATAAAATATTAAAATATTTTATTATATAAATAAAATATTTGATATAAAATTAAAATATTTTATTAAGTTTCGTTCTTATAACAAAATGTTTGGTTTACGTAGTGTTTTATCCTTATAACAAATGTTATGTTCACGTAACAAAATATTTCATTTGTACAAAATATTTTATAGTGAATTAAAATATTACATTCTTATTATAAAATATTTTATTTATATATAAAATATTTTAATCTTAAAAAATATTTTTATTAAAATATTTCTTTCCTATGTTTTCCATTCGAACGTAGTTGTATTTAATATTTAAAAATAAGTGCTGTATAGATTTGATGCGAGTATTCTTTTATCTACCGAAAAGATTTTTTTCACTTTTTTTAAGTCGTTAAGATTAAATATTATATTTTAACATAGTTTTATGTATCGAATTTGATGCACAAAATATTACTCTTTTTATAATCCCTAACTCTTCACTGTTACTAACAAATAGCGGTGTTAACGGATTGGATTCGGATCGGATCTTTCATGATCTGAATTTGAATCTGATATCTTAAGATCTAAATTTAATTTGAATCCGAAATGAAATGTCATTTCGAATTCGGATCTAATCCGAATCCGAGTTTAAACTTTTGTATTCAGATCTCACTCGAAATCTCAGGAGAGCTCTCCCGTGAAGAGAGAGAGAGGGAGGGGACGAAGAGAGAAAATAAAATTTAAAATTTAAAAAGTAGATACCCGAGAGGAGAGAGAGAGAAGGGTGGAGAGCTCTCCCGTGGAGAGAGAGAGGGAGGGGAGAGAAATTTAAAATTTAAAAAGTAGATATCACATGGGGAGAGAGAGAGAGTAAATTTTAAAATTTAAAAAGTAGACGAGAGAGTGAGAGAGAGAGAGAGAGAGTAAATTTTAAATTTTAAAAAATAGACGAGAGAGTGAGTGAGAGAGAGATTTAAATTTTAAAAAATAGATATCAACTCTCGTTAAACTTGTGGAAACGTACAACTCTCATTACACTTGTGGAAACGTATAGCACGCGCATTAGAGAACATCAACTCTCATTAAAACCTGTGAAAACGTACATAGAGATAGACAGAGGGGACAGAAGAGAGGTAAGAAAAAGTGACCAGAGCAAGTTTCGCCGACTCGCTGATCCGTACCGGATCGGGATCCTCCTGATCCGGTACGGTACACCCGAGTCTCATCCGACTCGCATCCGACTCGGTCTGACTCGGCCCTCTCTCTCCCCCTCCTCTATCTCTCTCTCACTGTGACTCGGCCCGACTCGACCGATCCTAGGGGTGATCCGCAGTGTACCGGGTTTGCCCTGATACGGTACGATACGCCCGAGTCGGCCCGAGTCGGGCCGAGTCGGCGAACCATGGACCAGAGTACAGAGAGAGGGAAAAAGAGACAGGAGGAGAGAACTCCATGCGACGCGCCTCCTCCTCGCCGCCGTCGGCTTCATGCGGCGCCCACTGCCCATCGCCGGCCCCATGAGAGGCGCCTCCTCATCGCCGCTGCCGGCATCAGAAAGCACATTATAATAGGAGAGAGAAGAACAACCACGGATGCTAGCTCTCTCTTGTGGGTTAGTAAGACTGGATTTTCAAACATGGAGAAGGCACACTTAGATGCATACTTGAAAAATAATCAAATCGATGAAAAATAGGTGGAGTGTGCAAAAAAGGGGGGGGGGGGTTCAAAGAAATCGTAAGGACGACTCACTTGGAAACAAACGAATGGTACTCCTCCTCGGGACCAATTGGCACGAAGAGCAGCTGGAGCTTGGTCTCCAGTGAGTTGGCGATGACGTTCACTACCCGACCCCTCTGCGGCCCCCCAGTTCCACGAAGCGACAGTGGCTGTGTTCCTCCTCATGCCTTGCCCGTGCACCTGGACGCACAAAAACTGGCGAATTGACATGAAGCATAGTCACTGTTTTCCACAAACTATGAATGGGTCAAATGTAGAACCCACTAGAATTCTCACCTTGGGAACACCACCACCGCCTCCATCGCCGGGCCCCTGCCCTGAGGACGCCGACTCCTCCGCAACGATGATGGTGAGGAGGAAGAAGGTGTAGACCTTGAGGGCATTCCGGTGAAAGGCAACACGTTCTGCCAGGGAGGCATGCCCGCCACCATAGCCGCCATTGGAAAGAGGAGACCGAGAGGAGAGAGGGGAGCCCACTCCAGCGGCAGCATCATGGAGCAAAGAGGAGGTCCGAGAGAGGGAACAGATGCTGGGGAGAAGAACGGAGAGGTTGGAGCGGAGGGTGTAGAGGAGGAGGGACTTGCAGGCAGGGGGCAGCCGGGGAAATCCCTTGACGAGGGAGTAGATGCGGTCGAACACGCCCTGCTCCTCCACGCAGAAGATCTCCTTGTCCGACGGGTCGAACGCCAGACCTGGTCGACAAGATCCACATCGAAACCATCCATCACGCGACAGAAAGAGGGCGGCGGAGGGAGGTGGATGAGATCTGCAGTGCCCTGGGGCCGGGGGTGGGAGAAGCTTGTTTACCTTTGACGTGCTCCTCGAGCTCGGAAGGGCGGAGAGAGGAGACATCGGTTAGGTTTACGACGCGGAGCCGGTGGTTATCGCCGTCGGAGAGATCCTCCGGATCGTTGAGGGCGATGGGGTTGCTCGCCCCGAAACGATACACTTTATGGCGCCCCGATGATTGATCCGAAATCCCTGATTTCGGATCAAAAAAGTGTCGCCACGAATCCGCTCAGATATCTCACGGTAAATCAAATATGCCGCTCCGAATTCAAAAATAATTTTAGATTCGGATCAATTTTTCAGATCTTAAAGATCCATATTGACACCCCTACTAACAAAGTTGAGATTTTTTCACTTTTTTTTATAAGGGGGAACTAACCTAACGAAATGATACGGGGAGTTGAGCAATCGCTAAGCCACCGAGGATCAAAACTTGTCGTACGGCAATGGCAACCCACAGAGGCGATGGCGAGTCTCGGGCGACGGTGCTGGTGACGAACATGGCGAGGGCATACACAGAAAAAACATCTCCGAATCCTTCCACCGCGCCCGGAAGCTGCATTTGGCTAGCGTCTCCAGATTCCGTAAAGAGGGAGTAGCTAGGTTACGAGAGATTTCTCTCTCCCACGTGGATCATGCACGCCCGCGAGGCAGGGGCGAGCGACATTGGCACATTTGAAAATGTCACCGGAGATGTCGAAGGATTCCGATGATTAATATAATGTCCCCATTTTCAAATGAGTACTAATAACGAAGCAACGTGGGTCTTTTCCCAATGAACACCGGAGAGTTGGGACTCCGAGAATCACTTGTGATAAATGAGAGAGCAAGGAACTCGATCACAACTTGGTTGTTGGGGGAGAGATGCACTGCGGGTACTGTTATATATGTAAGCAGTAAGCTACTGCGGTCGTGGGATCTTCCCATTCTGAGGCTGCGTTTGAAAATCTTATACATGATTGCATAGTAACTTTATTAATTTGTAGTATCATATGTAGATGGTTTGGTCGTCCATATAGGCAGAACTCTCGCGAGAATGTATGGAAAAGAAAATCCCAATAAGAGAGAATGCTCGAGAAATTACTCTGATCTTGTAAATACCTTAAAAAAAAAAACTACTCAGCTGTAGTACACTTGGTGTAGTTCCATTGGCGGAGGATGATAGAGTTTGACGCCGGCAGGCTACTAGTGATGTCAGCCCTCCATTATTTGCCTTGCCTAGAAGAAGAAGGTGCCATGGGCCCAACTGATACCATAATAGGAACAGCATGCTGCGGTGCCTTGTGCGTGCATAAATATATCCATCTAACGAAATGATTGGACTGTCAGTTTTGGGGTGTATTGCCGTAAACTGTCCTTCCATTTAAACATATCTGATGAAAAGTAACAAGGTGTTTTCTTATATGTGCTCCTTAGAATCACCTCCCATGCTTTAATTTTCATCATTCAGCAGCTGTTCAGTATATTGCTCCTTTAAATCATCTCACTCCTTGCCTTCTCTTCTATTCGAGGCATCCTTGATCATTATTAACAAAAATAGTAATTCTGCACCGCTTGGCAGTGTGATGTTCTTTTTTTTTTTTAGTGGGGCTCAAATCTCCTCCTATTTAGTTCACAAGGCAAAAGAAAAAAAAATTATGTGAATAATATAATCTTTAAAATTACATTGTTCATAAGAAATTTTTTTCTTAGAGTGTAAGGTAAGAAATTTTCGAGACTCAATTAAGTCACGTTAAGATTGGGAGACTTTAGACCCCACTTTTTTTATAAAAAAAAAAGCAACAAAAAAAATACTCTGCATTCTCGAGTGGTGTAGACACATGGGCGGTGCAGTTAACGAAACCCCTGACCACCTATCCAGGGACCCATTCGATTAGACAATGAGATGGTTATCCGTACGTGTCAAAACAATCTAGTTCCCACAGTTAAAGCGATAGTAGCTCTCTGTTTATAACTAAATACAAAAACGTATATACTTCTGTTGTGTTTTACATATATATATATATATATATATATATATATATATATCCAACTCAACGGAGATGATATGCCCTACATGATCCTATTGCAAACCCTCCCTTGCAAGGATGAAGACTGGTCTTCAACCTCTCCCAACCCGGTGGCAAAGAGCCGTGATCTCCCTCCTGTTGGGCCGGGGAACCTTAATCATCAATGGGTCTCACACATGCTAAAGGAAAAATAATCATCAATGGGCCGGGGAACATAAAGGAAAAATGGATTCGAATTTCATCTATCACAATGGCAAAAATAAGAAGACAAGTACGTATGTCACATGCATGACTGTTGATGATGTATTATAAATTTATAATCATCAAAATTCGGTTAAGGTTGGAGTGAGCACGAGCAATTGTGATTTCTCAACCTCCCGTAGTGGTTATTTCCCCCCTTCAAATCATGCCATCTTTCTTCCTACATATGAAGGGGTGGCCATCCACATTTGATGCGGTGATATCTTGCCTGAAACAACATGAAGATGGGGTGAACCTGTTTCCAATGATCAGGTATTAAGCAGGACATGCTGTTGACTTGTTCCTAGGTGATACCTTGATAAATTACCCAAGCATCGATGGATCAAATTATTAATGTCAAGTTGTCAGTCCCCAGGAATCCAAAGACCCCCCAAAAAAATAGTAACAGAAGACATCCTTGCATACGTATCGATACATGTATTGATATTGATTGGCGCAGCTTAGTTCAATGATTTATATTGAAGACCATGTCAGTCCACAGATGGAGAGAGAGAGAGAGAGAGGAGAAAAAAAATTACTTCCTTCACCAACTTGAGAGAGAGAGAGAGAGAGAGAGAGAGCGCTATGAATTTTACAGAGTCCCGAGGGCGATGGCAGAGCATCTTCCGCAGCGCAATTATTGGGGGGATAACGACCGGAGCATGTGAGTAGTTGGCCTGTGATTGTCCGCGGGCCCCACCCGCCTCGCTTCCCCATCTCCTCCAGCATCGTCGACCCAAGTGGAGCCGGGTCCCTCGTGCCTCACGCGCGCTCGGGGCTTGCCGGCTACGCTCCATACGCCATATCCTGCCCATCCCCACCATGATGTGTCCCCTCATGTTCCATGCATGATGCCATGGAAGCGATGTGATGCCATGGTGATGCCCCGCCCCCCAAGGGCATATTCCATGGGGGGTCCCAAACGAGCCAGTGGGCGGGTACACGTTCCCCGGGTTTCCCATCGAGGTGGTGGTGTCCGTTTTGTGAACCCAAGTGACTCGTGGCTTGAAAGGCCAGAGCGTGAGGACCGGGTGTTTTCAAAGTCCATCCATGTCTGGAGATCGTGGCTTCTAGTTTCATCTTTAGTTTGGAAACGATGTTTACGTGTCTTTCTTTGAAAGAGAACAAATATTCGGATCTGATGTCCCCTATTTGCGCGTGGGAACGAGGTCACTTGCACCCATCAGCACACGTCCTTAGGGTTTGTGTTTGTGATTTAGTTCAGCCTCTGTTCTTTTATGTGGAATCTAGTTAACGATTAATATAGATAGTCCCATTATTTAAGAAGATGACGCCTCTCTTAAGTTTTAAGATAGTCCATTGAAAAACATGTCTAGAGACATGAATTTTAAATCTTTTGTATAAGATTTAGCTCTTTTATCGATCGAGACAGTACATTTCAATATATTCATCGTATTAATATATTTACTTGAGATTTATCCGTCAATTGAGAAATAATATGATATGTTGTTCTAAAGTAAACCTAAGACTTATGATTGTTTTATTACTTTTAAAATATATTTAATATTTTTTAAAATAATATGAATTTGTCATTTAGTTGAATTAACATTAACACATAAAAATTAATATTATTTTTTATTTTAAAACTTACGGAAAACACTTCGTAACCACTTCAACATCTTTTAAACAAGGATGATCCTAGGTATTCAATTTTTACACAACCATTAATTCAGCCGTGATCATAATAAGCATAATTAAGGTGAGGAACACTACAAGAAAAAGTGGCTATAGCGACCGCATTAGCGACCGCATTAATCGGTCGCTAGTCGGTCCCAAATAGAGACCAATTCGGCGACCGAAATAATCGGTCGCACATCTGAGACCTATTGGCGACCGAACTAAATTCGGTCGCCAATCGGTCGCTGATCCCGTTATACTCCCCCCTGCGACCCCCGCCCGCCCGAGCCCCTCCCCGCCCGAGCCCTCCCTCCCGCCCTCCACCCTCCCGACCGAACTAAATTCGGTCGCCAATCGGTCGCTGATCCCGTTATACTCCCCCCTGCGACCCCCGCCCGCCCGAGCCCCTCCCCGCCCGAGCCCTCCCTCCCGCCCTCCACCCTCCCGCCCGAGCCCCCTTCCCCTGCGGCCCCCTCCCCCTGCGGCCCCCTCTCCGCCCTAGCCCCCCCTCCACCCTCCCGCCCGAGCCCCCGCCCGAGCCCCCTTCCCCTGCGGCCCCCTCCCCCTGCGGCCCCCTCTCCGCCCTAGCCCCCCTCCTCCGCCGGAGTCCCCCCTTCCCCTGCGGCCTCCCGCCCGAGCCCCCCTCCGCCGGAGCCCCCCCTCCCCCTGCGGCCTCCCGCCCGAGCCCCCCTCCTCCGCCCGAGCCCCCCTCCCCGTGCGGCCTCCCGCCCGAGGCCCCCTCCGCCGGAGCCCCCCTCCGCGCCGCTCGCCTCGCCGTCGTCGCCGCGCCGCTCGCCTCGCCGTCGCCGCTCGCCGTCGCCGTCGTCGCCGGCTTCCTCTCTCTCACACACAGGTACCTCTCTCTCTCTCTCTCTCTCTCTCTCTCTCTCTCTCTCTCTCTCTCTCTCTCCAACCCGCCGCGGCCCCCCCACAGGTACCCCTCTCTCTCTCTCTCTCTCTCTCTCTCTCTCTCCAACCCGCCGCTGCCCTCTCTCTCTCTCTCTCTCTCTCTCTCTCTCCAACCCGCCGCTGCCCCCCCCAAGGTACCTCTCTCTCTCTCTCTCTCTCTCTCTCTCTCTCTCCAACCCGCCGCGGCCCCCCCCCCCACAGGTATCTCTCTCTCTCTCTCTCTCTCTCTCCAACCCGCCCCCCCACAGGTACCCCTCTCTCTCTCTCTCTCTCTCTCTCTCTCTCTCCAACCCGCCGCGGCCCCCCCCCCACAGGTACCTCTCTCTCTCTCTCTCTCCAACCCGCCCCCCCACAGGTACCCCTCTCTCTCTCTCTCTCTCTCTCTCTCTCTCTCTCTCTCTCTCTCTCTCTCCAACCCGCCGCGGCCCCCCCACCCCAACCCCCTGCAGGGAATTTAATGTGAAAATTTTGTTTAGGCCATGCTAATTTTTTGTTTAGGGCATTTCATAGTCCATGTTATTGTTAATATGATAGAATATTATTTTGTGCACTTTTCAGGTGTTTGGGTGCTTTATATTGCCTTTATTAACAGTCATATGGACCTTCCATTTTTTGTAGTAAAATACCAGTGCATGTAAATAGTCATTTTTGTGTGTTAGCATGATAATATATTCACAAACATGTGTTGTATTTGGATTGGCCTCACCTCTCCTTTCCTAATGATTAGTGTAAGGTTTTTAAGGGTTTAGTGTTTAGTGTTTAAGGTTTAGGGTTTTAGATTTAGGTTTTAGGTACTAGATTTAGGTTTTACTCTTTTAAGGTTTAGGATTTTTAGGGTTTAAGGTGTTTAGGGCTTTTAGGGTTTAGGGTTTAGGATTTTAAGCTTTATGGTTTAGGGTTTGGGGCTTTAGGGTTAGGATTTAAGGGTTAGGTGTTAGGGTTTAGGAAGGGTTTCAGGGCTACAGGTTTTTGGACTTCGATTTTAAGTGTGGGTTTTTCGGTTTACGGTTGCTAGGCTTAGGGTTGAGGGGCTGTTTAGTGTTTAAGGTTTAAGGGCTTACGGTTTTAAGATTTAAAGTTTAAGGTTTGACAGTTTTGAGGTTTAGTAGTTTATGTATTAGGGGTGGGGTAAGGGGTTCAATGTGGGTTTAGGATTTTAGTGTTTTAAATTTTATGGTTTTTAATTATTTTAGGGTTTTACAGTTTAGGGGGTTATGAGTTTATTTTTTTATGTTTAGGGTTTAACATATAGGGTTAGGGTTTAAGGTTTAGGGTTATTTAGGGTTTAGGTTTTTGGGTTTAGGGTTAGTTGTTTGGTGTTTAGGTTTGTTTGCATTTTATATTTGGCATATGAGTTTAGGGTTTTGGATTTAGCATTTGGGGTTTTTGGTTTAGCGGTTAGGGGGGTGGATTACGGTTTTGAGAGTTTAGGCTTTAGGGGTTTTTGGTTTAGTGGGTCTAGTTTCTAAGGATTTTAGGTTTTAGGGTTTAGGGTTTTTCATGTTTTTAGGGTTTATAGTTATTACAATTTAGGATTTTTAGGGTTTAGGGTTTTTCGAGTTTTTATGGTTTATAGATATTATGGTTTCATATTTTTAAGGTTTAGGGTTTAGGGTTTAAGGTTTTCAAGATTTATGGTTTAATGTTTTGAGTTTAGGGTTTAATGTTTTTAAGGTTTAAGGTTCTTGGGGCTTTTAGGGTTTTACATATAGGTTTACATTTTTGGGTTTCTTTTATTTAGGGTTTGATGTTATTAGTGATTTTAGGGTTTATGATTTTAAATTTATGGTTTATGGTTTAGAGTTTATAGTATTAAGATTTTTGATTTTTAGGTTTAGGAGTTTTAGGGTTTAAGGTTTAGGATTTAGGGTTTTTCAGATTTAGTCTTTTATGTTTGTGGTTTTTAAGGATTTTAGAGTTTCTAGTTTTAGGGGTAACTCAAGATTTAGGGTTTTAAGGTTTAGGGTTTGGGATTTTTAGTTTGAGGGTTTGGGGTTTAGCAATCGGTGGTTTAGCAGTTTAGGAGTTTAAGGGATCGTAGTGGGGTTAGGGGTTAGGGGAGGGTTTAAGATTTATAATTTTTAAGGGTTTTATGGTTTTATGATTTAGGGGGTTCGGGGTCTGCAGTTTAGTGTTTTTAGGGGTTTTAGGGCTTACGTTTTTTTTTCTATAGGGTTTACAATTTTTACGGGTTTAGGGTTTAAGGTTTAGGGATTTGGGAATAGGTTTAGGTTTTAGGATTTTAGATTTAGGTTTGAGCAAATCGCTCAAAAGTGCAATTTGCAAATGCACTTGGTTTATAATCAAAGCCGTCGGGGTCCGGGGGTCCAGAATGTGAAATACTGATCCGATCGGCATTCCGATCATTCCAACACAACCTGGGAGGTAGACGTGACTTGTCAGAGCTGACGGATTCTAAATCGGACTACCGGTTTGAGCCCGACGCTCAAAAGTGCAATTTGCAAATGCACTTGGTTTATAATCAAAGCCGTCGGGGTCCGGGGGTCGAGAATGTGAAATACTGATCCGATCGGCATTCCGATCATTCCAACACGACCTGGGAGGTAGACGTGACTTGTCAGAGCTGACGGATTCTAAATCGGACATCCGGTTTGAGCCCGACGCTCAAAAGTGCAATTTGCAAATGCACTTGGTTTATAATCAAAGCCGTCGGGGTCCGGGGGTCCAGAATGTGAAATACTGATCCGATCGGCATTCCGATCATTCCAACACGACCTGGGAGGTAGACGTGACTTGTCAGAGCTGACGGATTCTAAATCGGACTACCGGTTTGAGCAAATCGCTCAAAAGTGCAATTTGCAAATGCACTTGGTTTATAATCAAAGCCGTCGGGGTCCGGGGGTCCAGAATGTGAAATACTGATCCGATCGGCATTCCGATCATTCCAACACAACCTGGGAGGTAGACGTGACTTGTCAGAGCTGACGGATTCTAAATCGGACATCCGGTTTGAGCCCGACGCTCAAAAGTGCAATTTGCAAATGCACTTGGTTTATAATCAAAGCCGTCGGGGTCCGGGGGTCCAGAATGTGAAATACTGATCCGATCGGCATTCCGATCATTCCAACACGACCTGGGAGGTAGACGTGACTTGTCAGAGCTGACGGATTCTAAATCGGACTACCGATTTGAGCAAAACGTTTAAAATTATCATTCGTCAATTTCACTTCAATGAAAAACATCTTGCTTTTAATTTTCAAGAATAATTGATTTCTTTATTAAAGAATTGATTTTAATTTTTTTAAATGATATACAGGATCATCCGTCGCGAGATGTTGGACGAGACGACGACCAGGATGACACATATGCGGAGGATTTGTGATTTCATTTTAGTTATTTGTATGTTGCCATTTTATTATGGATGTATGATTAATTTGTGTGTTTGTATGTGATGAATTTGAAATTTGTGGAGATTATGAGTTGTGTAGTTGATTTATATGTTTTTATGAAATTGTTATGTAACAGGTTATTTATTTTATTAAATTGTTATTTATCAGGTGATTTATAGTAGCTTTATATTAATTTTTGAAAAAAAAAAATTTAATTAGCGACCGCATGGAGACCGAATAGCGACCGAAGTTATTACTTATTTTATGAAAATATTAACTTTGGCGACCGCATAGCGACCGAATAGAGACCATATAGTCGTTTATATAATTTTTTTTTAAAAAATACTACAAAATTGGCGACGGAATGGAGACCGAATGGAGACCGAATAGAGACCGATTGATCTGGGACCGTTCTTGCGACCGAGTTATATCGGTCTCTATGAACGACTGATTCGGCGACCGAAGTTATTCGGTCGCCATCAGCGACCGTATCCGCGACCGACTTATGTCGGTCGCAATTTAGCGACTAGTATATAGCGACCGACATATTCGGTCGCTAAGTGGTGTCTGTTCGGTCGCTATTGGATTTTGCGACCGAAGAACGACTGAATAGAGACCGAATATGTCGATCGCTATTTGCGAACTTTCTTGTGGTGGAAAAGTTTCATGTTTTCTCGCCGTGGACCGTCCCTTGGTGAGAACATCTCTCAACGTGCAGTGCAACAAGAATTGAGGACGGCCCCCCACCCCACCCCACCCAACAGTCATGAACTTAGTTGAAGTGATTATTATGTCGAAAATAACAATTAACCACCATTAATTTAACTATTACAATACTTGCATGTCTCGGTTCATTGGGTGTGTCAACATATATCTCGTCATCTTTTTCCTCTTATGAGCATTCATGTATAATTGGAGGTGGTTCAATAGCGTTGCCCTTTAATTTGTTGGGGGGGGCTTCGAACAGTGGCCTGAAGTGATGATGAAGGGGAGAGTGATATAGGATGAAGAAGATTCCGGTTCGCAAGCAAACGCGAGACGTACGTAGCTCCAGGTTAAACAAAAATAATATTTAAGATCGAGTAGAAGGCCGGCTTCATAGAATTAATGCATGGATTAGATGGTGATTAGTCTGTAAGCATATATATATTAGACTTGTAGCTTTAGATTAACGTGATAACGCTAATTAAGATCAACTAGATGATATATAGATTAAGGAGATACAGGTTTGTAAAATATTGCTGTCGGCTAGGCAAATATTGTTGCGCGGGGATGGGAGGAATTAAACACCGTGCCAAGATTCGCCGGCTGGCTTTTGAGAAAGGGGGGGGGATCAGGGTGGGAGTTTGACGTGGCCAAATTGGTTGGATGCCTTAGAATAATGACCATGATTGAGAATAATGACCATGATTAGGGGGATACTAATTAAAGAGAGATAATTAATATTAATTAGCACCCAAAGTTCTGCCCCCTAATTGATTAAGACTGAGAACCACCAGACATATGGACGGACTATCAAAAAACAACCTGGGGCGATGCCTGCGCATGCCGATCGAGGACCCATCCGAAGGGAGAATATGCTCTTGGGGATCGAATCCTTTTTGCTTGAGCAAGAAGCTTATATATGCATGCATATAAAGATAAACATCTCCACCCTGGGCTGGGCGCACATGTGTACATAGCCATCGGCCGGTGTCACGACCAATTATTGGCAAGACGCACCATGGTGTTGTCACTGCTGCATACACGGCTAAATAGCATCCTCCTAATTAATCAAGGGGCCTCTTGTCCCATGTCATCCTCCTAATCAAGGGGCCTCGATCGATCTTGTCCCATGTTAGCGTTGTTGTTTGAGGTGATCTGCATGATGCTAGCTAGCTGTCGGTAACCCTCCCCTACGTACGTACCCAACTTCTCTAACTGCGCGCCTTTGTGTTCTCGTCGACGCATGAAAAGTTGATCAAAAATAACCAATTTCGTTTAGACCCATGCGCGCATCAACAAGGCATGTGATCACCCATAATCTGGCTGCCACTTCCGCCTTGTACGTACCGTGCGAAACAAGTCCATCTTGATTTGATTCTGTGTGTGTGTATGTGTGTGTGTGTTGTGAGCTGAGCCGGTAAACCATATATATGTGGTCCGTGTTGCAAAGGCGTCAGCGGGTCAATTATATATGGTGCACGCGCGCACACGGTCCCTTGTCTGATCGTTCTTCGCTTTTGGGGTCATATTCTCCCCGGTCGTGGCCGACGAGGGTTGGTGCCACGAGCTCTGGCGTGCCGTACGATTCCGTGTCGCTCTAATGCAGGCCACAGGCATAGCCGTGGTTCCCATTCCTCACACGGTCGCCGTATGAATAAGAGGTCTTGGCAGGATATGTGTATATATATATAGATGGACAAGCAGTTGGCGTAATTAACGAAATACGCATGCGTTTACGCTAGAGACGGAGGCCTTCAGTACCAAACAACTGCAACGAACCCCGGTGCATGGGGTCCCATTATATATAGCCTCGGCGGATGAACGCTTCTTATTAATCATTTAACTAGCTAGCCAGGGTGTTCAATTAAATTGCAATAGATGGTCCGTTTGTTCTCTAACTTTTTTCTAATGGAGGGGACGACATTCTTTCCAATTTTATTTGCAACTATTATTTCTTCCTTTAATTCTAGATCTCAAATCTTTAGATTGAGAGAGAGAGAGAGAGAGAGAGAATATTCTCCACACAAATCTTATCGCAACAAAGACCACTGCAAAAAGGTCTAATAATTAATGACCTTGCTAAATCTGAAATCTAGGGTGCAAAGTGCACTGGACTGAGTTTTAAACCAAGTACGGGGTTACGAAGAAAAGATAAAAACAATGCTTCTACGTACTTTCTCTCATATATATACTCCTTGCCATGGGACATACGGTGCTTCTGATGTGTCTACGGAAAGGCATCTCGGCATGTATAGGCCCAACATCTATAGTGCTAGACCAATGTATAAGATACCGCATGCATTTGGGAAATAAGATGGACTTTGTTTTCTTTTTCCAAGTCTTTTGAGAGAGAGAGAGAAAAAATTCTTCTAGAATATATAGTTTACTGTGCAAGACATTTGATTCTGAGGACAAAAATCACTACTATAAAATTTACCAAACGCGACCGAGCACCTCCATGATGGAAGGAATCCGTGATGCTCTCTTCCAAACAATTCACAGAGAATAACGAAAATCCCATGACATTCCAACGGGAAGGTCCAAGAGGGTGGGGGGCGGAAGTCATCAACAGTCTCATCATCCTCTCCACCCAATGTCCCCCCGGCCGGCCGCTCCCTCCCTGTTTTCGCACATAGCTGGGCGTGCATCCGGCAAAGCAAAAAAGGGAGCACGATTTCATGTGTAATTTGGAAAAAGAGGAGAGGGAGCGCCTTCTTCTAAAAGAAGGGCCGCGCCTCCCCCCCCCCCCCTTCCCTCACCCTTGGGGGAATAATGATGTGACGAGTGGACAAAGCCGCTTTTCGTGTTGCCGCATGGGGCGGGGACCTATGGGAAACGGCCGGCAACTCGGCGAGCTTTCCTCTCAGGTGCGTCGTGTCCCCCTTCTTGCGCGTAAAAGAGTCACGTAAGACTATGCTGTCCCTTGGTTTTGATTTGAATCCCCGACTTGTTCGAAGGAACAGAGATCGGCAATCATAGTCTTGGCTTCCCCGACGATTTCATGAATAATCGATCTGAGAGTTTGATCCAGCTGGGAAGACACACACCACGCCTGTACTCCAACAACATGCATGCATGCCTCATGGACATCAGACACTTTCCAAATTTCGACCAAATCTTGAGAGTGGAGAATTACACGCGCCATGCATTGCGAGTGGCGCGTGTTGATCTGAAGCTGGAGACGATCAGTTTCCACTACTGTAACATCTCGTATATATATATGAACTGATCGAGATAGGTTTACGTAACTCCTGACATTAATTTATTGGCTGATGAAGAACTTTCCTATTGACTTAATGAGACGTCCTCGATCTATCACATTAATTAAAGAGTAATGTTTAGTGCATCTCATGTACTAATTACATTTGTCGGTGTAATTAATAAAATATTTAATAATTTTTAATTTTTTTAAATAATTCTCACGTTTAATTAATTTGGGGCGTCGTTCACGTCACCCGATGACATGGCGTGAAGATCATGTAAAAAAAATTGTCTCCATGTGAATAGTGAAATGGGTTCAATTTCTCTGTTCATAGGGTTGAAGTTTTATTTTTACATGGCTCCCACGTTACGTCACCTGGTGACGTGAACAACACACCAAACTAATTACATGTGGGGGCTACTAAAGAAATAAAATTTTTTATTAAATATTACACTAATTACACTGGGGGATGTAATTAATCGTGGATGTAGTTAGTGTATGGTATGCACTAAGCATTACTCTTAAATAAATTGATCTCAAATTTTTTAGAGTAGTATTTTGTGCATCGAATTTGGTGAACAAAGTCACGCTAATTTATATTTTTTATTCTCGTTGGTCTAAGAAAAATGAAAAGATCATTTCTACGTAGAAAAGAGATGTGCCGCGTTAGATCCGTACGACACACATTTTGACGCATTAAACATTGAATGCACTAGGTAAGACAACATAGGAATGAAATATTTTGTAGAAGAATGAAATATTTTATTACATGAATGAAATATTTGATATAAATTTATAGTATTAAAATATTTTATTAAATTTCTTTCTTATAATAAAACATTTTATTTCTGTAATATTTTATCTTTATAACAAATATTTGATTTCTATAACAAAATATTTTATTTGTAAAAAAATATTTAATTATTTTTAAAGTCAAATAAAATATTTTATTCTTATAATAAAATATTTCATTCATATACAAAATATTTCACTATTATAAAATATTTTAGTCATATATTTTTCTGCTGAATGCGCTCCATCTTTAATACATAAAAAAATAAGTCATATGGTTACGATCCAGGATGTCTTTTTCTATGTAGAAATAATAATTTTACTTTTTTTATCAACGAGAATAAATACTACATTTTAACATAATTTTATACATCGAATTTGATACATAAAATATTACTCAAATCCTTTATAATCATAATCAGTAGCTCGAAAGTCAAATTGATTCCAAGCCTGGACGTTATTACTTTTCAACCTTCGCCAGTGAAAACTCTATGTCAATTTGTGGGCAGACTTTATCTATATGTCACGCATAATTCGTGGTCAGGACCTTCAATTCAATTCTTCCGGGCTTGGACACCCGATAATTAGATAATCCACTTTTCACCGTCCAGCGATTTCCGGAGGCTACAATACTGTGGCCTTCAGCGTAGAGACAGCTACGTACGTACGGAGGTGCGGCATGCAGAAGAACCCTTTGATCGCATCTTAATTACAAAAATTAATTAATTAGGTGCGCTTTATATCTCTTTCGACTAAATCTGTTGCTAGCTCTCTCGTCGCTTTGGATGCTCAACTTGTGTTCCATGCCTGCATGACCGCTCGCGCGCGACACACAACATCCTCGGTGGATTAACGACAGAATTGTGATGTCCGACCACTTCGCGCGCGCCCACGGTGGATGTCCCCCTACATGTCTCCAGTTCACCGTGGAAATGTCTAATGCGGTTCGACGTGTAAAGCACACGCGGTATCTTCAAAGTGGTAGCAAAGTCTATTCACTCTATATATAGAACAGATCACAGAAGCTTTGGTAGCATGGCCGAATAGATTTTAGGAGTATTTTGTTTAAATGATCGCCAAGTTGAATGAAATGTCGAGGAGCCCCCCCTTGGATCGATGGCTCAATTTCTTTCAATCTCAAATGAAAATGAAGCTAAAATTTTAGGGGAACTTTCGCTTTTTTGTGTCTAAACGATGAGGTATGTGAACGATGAGGTATGTGATTGACTATATATACATATATATATATTTGACGTCGGATAACTCAATTCACAAGAGATAATTTATTCGGCCAGTTTGATTTGAATAAGTCACCCGACTCCGATTAACATTTTTATGTGTGATAGATGGGCACGAGTCTCACATCTTCTCTTTCATCGGTTGCGTCCCGTATCAAAGATATCCTTCCACTTTGATAATAAATAAGGATAAACTAATTCGGGTGAGTCCGGAGTGACTTGTTTTTAAGTTTTTATATTTTTAATTTAGTAGCTGTCGTATCTAGAGTCAGATAGAATATTTCTACGAGAGAAATAACATGAGTTAATCTCAAAGTCAGGACGTTAACCCTACCTGATTCGATCCGAGTGACATTGTCTATCTCTTAAATTTAAATAACTCACTCACAACAAAACATCTTAAATCATCTTATTTTATTATCAAAGTGATCCAAAGAATAGTCCTCCTCCAGTCATCCTTTTCTGGGTCAATCTCCTGTTAGACGACGATATCGCAATAACAGCGAGACGTCGTGAACGGGTAACTCTGGAAGAGGCTGGAAGATTGTTCTATTAAAGGGCTGCAGGTCAACATACGTACGGGCCATGCTTATCCCTATCGATCGAGACCTTATGGAGCTTCTCATGTCATCATCGGTTGTTAACAGTTTGATCGGGCGGTGGCGAGTGGTCCTCCCCATTTATTATGGCACAGCATCGGCAATTAGATCAAGTCCCCGACTGTAAGTCTTCCCCCCATATAAGCTATACATGTTTTATACGCTCAGCTCTTAATATAGAAAAGAAGAGGAGCTTCCTGTTTTCACCAATAGCTTGACGATGCAAGCTAGAACACGGAAGATGACACTGGTCGAACATCCGTAGCCCCTTTGAATCCTTCTAGCATTCAATCAAAGATGATGGCGATGATAACACCAGATGGGATGTGGCTTCATCTATGCCTTGTAATGTCTTGACGGGGGTTTCATGAGTTTGCTTTCGGAAAGGTTTGTCTTCAAGTTAACGGAGATTACACGCCGCAGCGCCATCACCAAACACGAAAGATACTTTGCCTAAACTATTATTATGTATAGGTGTGCCTTAAACAAGACCGTTGCCTCTACGTGGAAGAAAGCCGGGGCTCCCTTTCTTCGGCGCGAGTGAAAAGAATATACTAATAAGTACGTGAGACGGACGGTTCACACGGCTGCTCATGGCAGACACGTGTCAGCTTAATTAAACCAGTGGCGACCTATTCTATTCCTAATGAATAAGGTGGTGACTGACGGCAGTGGGAACGGGCGGCGGTCACCGGGTGCCGCCATCAGGGCTCGCCTCCCATGCGGCCTTTATCTTGGCCGTTTGTGTTTCCCCTCGTTAAAATCGAACCGTCTATTAATCGTCACCTGTCTTTCGCAAAACATAGCTGTCAAACCGACTTCCACCGGTAACTCCCCCCGCCCCTCCCACACAGAGCAAACCCAGTCACCTCGCCGCAGCTCTAGTGCCGACCGGCGATCCCCGTTTTGTGCATCGGCGGCGGCGCTATGTTCTAACAACTTCGTAAAAGGACTAGGGAGACGGGCAGGAGAGCGAACCCATCCCCGGAGGAATCACCCCGCCGCAGCTCTGGTGGCGACCAGCCGGCGATCCCCGTCGAGTGCCTTGGCATCGGCGGCGGAAGGGAGCAGTTGTTGGGAATAAACAGTGTAATGGGGTGACATCATGACAACAACCGGACCATAATACATACAAAGCAAACCAGAGCATACATGCATATGGGGTTGATTCAACAAAGAACGGCCAAGAAACAAGATTAATAAACATGATTATAGTGTAAAACATGGTTGTAGAACAATTAAATATGTAGTAAATAATATGGAGTAGAAGCGTCTCAAAGAGACTCCCCTTAGAGAAGATATCACCCCTCACAAGAACGGTGCGATGAGTATGGCGGTCTTCCCCCAGGATACGACTACTAACACAAGACCCTTAAGCGCACTCTTAAGAATGTAGTAAAAAATGCTATGCGAGAAACCTAGATCTCTTCTTAAAGGAAAAATATGTAGGTCGAAGAACATGCACCGATCACCGACGAAAGACAGCAGTAGTGTAATGACCCGAGAATCCGATTACCGGGAAGGCCCGATAACCCGAGACTCGTACCGCCACCCACGAGTCCGAAGACTCGGAAGGGTTAAAAGGATGGTGTGGAAACTACATAAGCATCACAGATAATTACAGAAATTAAACAGTTCTAATATTAAGCAGGAAATAAATTAACAATTTACATGGTCCACAATAAAGAACAATAATAACAGCAGTCCACGACTAGTACAGTGACAAGAAAGAAAAGTACAGCTACACGGGGCATCCCCCGGCTCTGACCTCTGGCACTACCTCTGGGCACCCGCACCACGCTGCGCTCCTGACGCGCTCCCCGAAGGTGGCGCCTCACCTGAAACACGGTGAAAACACGCAGGGAATGAGTCTCAGAACAAGACTCAGTAGGGATCACTCGAACCCTACCTCGAAAAACGAGAAACCACCACTCTAGCGGTAGGAAAGTACCTCGAAAAGGAAAGCCCTGTACTCTACAGAACTAGACCCTACGGCACGTAAACCGACACACGTGCCACGGTACGAGAAGATCGAAACTCAACTGTCGAACCGTCAAAACCCGAAGGTCGGAAACACACGACTGACAGTCTAACACTCCATACTCGACAGGAGTACCACCCACTAGAAGCACAGCCGGTAGCGTCCCCTGACGTCTTACACCGCACCGCAGGTGAACCGCCTGACGTGGTAGGTCCTACCCGAGGCGTAAACACCGTACAAGTAACCACAAACAAGTAACTAGCTGGGGTCACGCCCGTCGACGTGGGTCCAACCGCCCCCAACCACGTGTGCACACACAGACCTTGCGTCACTAGGTCTGGTCCTCTGACCGGTTTTCCCCCGTAGCCGGACTCTGGCTACCGACGAGGGGCCTACGGTAACCGGTCCACAAACCGTCTCGAAAGGTGGGTGCCCGTACACCACTCCCAGGTGAGACCAGCACCTCGTACTGGTGGGCTACGACTAGTGGAGGGTCACTGAAGGAGTAGACTCTCGAGTCAACGGAAAACAACGTCCGAAACCGACAACGTGTGGGAATCACCCCACGCACCAGCTCCGTCAAACGGGGCCACGGTCGGAGAAAAACGGACGCACCGCCCACGGCCAAACTCATGACCAAAGCAAACGGAACCTCCGGACACCAAAGACACGGTCACGGAACTCCACGGGGTGCCTGGGACGCACACACGGCCCAAAGGGAACACCCAACAACGAACCAAATCGCGCTAGGGATACCTAGCGCGACAGGGCATGTCGCGCTAGGGTCCCCTAGCGCAACAAGGGTTGTCGCGCTATGGCCCCATAGCGCGACACGGACCATCGCGCTAGGGAACCCTAGCGCGATAGGGACCATCGCGCTAGGTCCTCCTAGCGCGACAAGGACGATCGCGCTATGACCCCATAGCGCGACAGGAACCGCCTCCTGTTCATCTTCTCCGATGAACGCGCTCGGTCGGGGCAGCGCGACCTCCAAGAACGCGCTACTGGAGTATAGCGCGTTCTCAGTCCGCGGCCGAAAACGGTAAGAACGCCCAAAAACCCAACCACGCCCCCATACCTCCATAGGAGAGGGGGAAAACAAAGGGGAAGACACCTGGGGACCCCTAGCATGATTCTAGGCCCTCAAAACACGAATCCATGCATTGAATCCATAGATCGGGCGAGCTCTCCCCAAATCATGGAAAAACCCAAAAACGCTCCAATGATCCCCTCTCGGCCTCCCCGCGGCCTATAAATTACGGAAAAGAACGGCATGAGGCTAAGGAACGTCACCCTACCTCAATGGAGCGAATGCTCCGCCGGATCGATCACGAATCACGAAGAATGCTCGAAGCTTCACGAACTCCCCACGCTTCCCACGCTCGCCGCACGCCCACGAGATCGCCTCACCGTCGCCCACGCGTCCGCGCCGTCGCCCCGCCACCGTCCGTAGCCGGAGAGGGGCTCGCCGCGTCCGAATGGGAGAGAGGGAGAGAGAGGGGGCTCACGGTCGCGAGAGAGAGGGAGAGGAAGAAGAAAGAGAAAAGGGAAAAAGAAAAGAAAAAGGATTAGGATTTATAGAAAATCCGAATTTTCGAAAAAATACCGAAAAATAGAAAAATACATTTCTGGAATCTTCGGAACGCACCGATCGCAACGGTACCACTCGTGCCCGGGTGAACGGCCCAGTTAACCCGCAGCGAGCATCCGAAGGAAAAGCCGAAACACACGCCGGGAATCGGAAAACACACGCGGAAAAGCCGCGGAACGCCTCCGGGCCTCCGAAACGACTCCGGATCGCGCCGATCCGAACACGAAAGATGTCCGAAACGGAATTTCGGACACAACAGAGCCGGACGCTCCGAAAACTAGATCCGGGACCCACGAAGAAGGATCCGAAAGGTCCGGGATATTACAGCCCTCCCCCCTTAAGAAATTTCGTCCTCGAAATTGAGAACAACCAAAGGGGAAAGAAGAGGAAGACTCACTCAAACAGATACGGGAACTGCTGACGCATCTCGTCCTCACGTTCCCACGAAGCCTCACTGGTGAGGACACACGGCGCTATCCTCGACGGAGCACCCGGCACACCGCTACTTCCTTGTGGCTCGGCGATGGCGGCATCTTCTAGCTATCTTCTCTGCTTGCTCAGGCCATGTG
The DNA here is from genome assembly GCA_022559845.1 of Amorphophallus konjac. Classification (NCBI taxonomy): domain Eukaryota; kingdom Viridiplantae; phylum Streptophyta; class Magnoliopsida; order Alismatales; family Araceae; genus Amorphophallus; species Amorphophallus konjac. The sequence continues at coordinate 17,152,027 of CM040128.1, forward strand.
GGCCTTGGATTAGTCCCTGCGTGGACATGTTATCTAGTTTTATTGCTATCAGACTATGTGTAGGGATAATGGGTCCTTTTTTTTCTTTTACTATTGGGCTTGGCCTTGGCCCATAGTGTTTGGATTAGGGTTAGGGTTTGGGGCGCATTCCCCCTTCCCCATCCAAGGTGGCTGCGCCACCTTCCCCACCTTGCCTCCTCTTCTTTCCTTTTTGGGCACACCCCTTTCCCATTCCACCTCCCTCACCTTTCTTCTTTGGGCGCCCCCCTCCCCTTGATCCCTCCTTGATTGGAGGAGGCTTGGCCGCCCCCCCCCTTGAATGGGGAAGGTCCTGGTCGCACCCCTCCTCCCTTGGCTGGGTGAAACCCTAATTCCCCTCCCCCGATATATAAGGCATGTAATTTCCTTTTGTGAGAAATGAAGGAATGAATGAATATTGAAGATTGTGCTTGAAGGTGGCTGCGCCCCCCTCTCTCTTTCTCTCTTCTCCTGCGACGGGAGATCGGCGAGGTGCGACGCCTCAGCCCCCGGTGGACTCCGGGGTTCCCCTTTACCCTCTTCTTCTTCGTCTACGGTTCGTGTGCGGAAGATCAGATTTCTACACCGACTTGCAGCAGATCTCGCCCCCTCTCTTGGACGAGTTTGGCTCCCTCCTATTTTCTGGAGATACGTTGGCGGATCAGCTTCGCGTTGGCGCTGGTTTCGCGTCAATCGGAGGTCGGCACCGCCCGTACCGATTTTCTCCGTCGACCTGCGCCAGCACCCCCTTCTCTGCTCGCCCAGCAGGGAGGCCCTTCTTGCGAATTTTCCCCAGGCCTCCACGCTGCGCCTTTTACCCTGGTTTCTTCAGGGTTCGTAGATCTCCAGGTCCTCTGCCCGACGCCGCCGACGGCGTCACGTTTCGACGTCGTCACCGTCCGTGGCAGTCGTTCTAGTGGGCTTGCGCCGGCGGGCCTGCACAGTCCGGCCAGCGAATCAACACCAACTTCCAGCGGCTCCTGCGACTAGTACCGGCGTCATCTGCCCGCGCCGTTTGACCGAGGACGACTTCTACCAGTCAGCTTCCACCTCCAACCGGCCTGGACCTGTTCGGATACCAGAAGGCCGTTTTCCGGATTTTACCGTCGGCGTGCGCTGTTCTGCGACCCCAGAACCAGACCTGAGTTGCAGCAGCGCCCACGGCCACCACCGGCGGAACCAGCGCGTCCCCTCTGACCGGAGCGTACCTGCAGCAGTCAGTGACACGTCCTCCCTGACGGCACCTCATTCGGACGTCGCCTCAGTCCGTGGGACCCATCTTCGTCCAGGCGCGCGCGATACCGATTCTGCAGCATCGTGCCGTCACCGAGTGCGGCCCGTCAACCCGTGCCCGGCAACCCGAATGCTTTGTTTGTAGCCTGTTACCTCCCTGCGAGGAGTGGGCCGTTATTGGGTTGTATTTTATTGGTCTTCAGTGTATCGGGTTGTTGGTCCACGGCCGGGGTTCCTTTCCCACGCCTTGGCGTGGAGGTACGCGTTCCGACTCCTCTCCTGTTGCTTGCTCTTTTAGTATGCTTTTGACTATGCCGCGTGAGAGAGAGTAGGCGCCTAGCTATTTGTTATCATCACTGCGGATTGTGAGTGAGAGCATCCTTCCCTAGCACTAATCAAGCATCGAGTTAGGACTCGATTCCCCTAGTCTTTGGGGTTTGACTACACGCCTAGGCACGTGCGCCTCCCTCATTGGGACGGCCGCGGTCGGAGTGTCTGTTGAGAGACGTCCCTCCATCTGTGGGATATCACGGTGGTCAGCCATTTGGCGACCCTTGTGCGTACTATTGCTGGCCCAGTTAGAGTCTTTGTGACTCTTAGTCCGTGTCGGTCCCCGTCCCCCATCAAAGTGGTATCAGAGCTTAGGGAACCAGTTTGTTCTAACAAATTGGGGTCTTAGGTGATTTGAGTCTTTAGGTTGTCTAGGTTGCATTGAGTCTCTTAATCATGTAGGTAACCTACCATTGCATTGTCATTTTAGGTTTGTGTCTAGTTCCCTTAGTCGTCCCGCATGTCAATTCTATAGGTTCCCCTTTACCCCCTCATAGTTTCTCATGAATTCCCAATCGTTTAGCCCATATGATTTATGGCATATCTCTCAGGGGCATGGGTACCACCCCATCCCATTCCGTAGGCCCGAAGCGCCTACATTTGACGGCTCCCATGACCCGAGTGTCTACCAAACTTGGGAAGCCGCCATGGATAGATATTTTGACTGTTATCCTATGTCCGGAGCCACACAAGTCTCTTTTGCTAGAGAGAAGCTTCTGCATAAGGCCAAGGATAAGTGGAGACATATTGAGGGTTTGAGAGACATTAGGTGGCAAAAGCCCATCGAATCGTGGTGGGATATGAAGAAAGAGCTTAGGAGGGTCTATGTTCCCCAATCGATCACCTCCAACCGACCCCACCCAATTACATACGAACAAGTGGGTCCTAGTCGGAGGCAACGAGCCCCACACATAGAAGAGCCTAGACCCAAGCCCAAACCAAATGACTACGGGAAAGTCCATCATGATCTTCCTACTCCAACCCACACCATTGCCCAGCTTGTGCAAATGATTTCGGATCGGTTGGATAGGAGGGATGCTTATCTTAACTCACTGTGGCCCTCTAGCCCACAGTCCGCTCCGCCTCCGAGCTCACGCCTACCACCACCCCCGGAGTCCACCCCTGTGACCCCCTATAGTGGGAATGCTCGGTTCTCTGACCGACGTCCTTCACATTCCCCTATCTTGGAGGACACACATTCGGAGGGGGCCCCACCTGGGTTTATTCCAGTGACTTATGAGGCAGGACAGGAGTTGGTTGAGGAGTACCTAGCTGACGTTGAGGAGTTAAGGAGTGAGCCTATGGAGCTTCTAGTCGTGCCTATACCTATGGAGGATGGGGCTGACACTTTCAGCCTAGCACCCTTGATAGAGAGCCACGGCCCCACCCACTTCATAGAGGACTCATTTTCCTCACTTGAGGACAATGCTTTTGCCCCTCATCTGGAGCCATCCTTGTCTCTCGAGGGTGAACTTGTCATTGGAGAGCCTCTAGATAGCTGGTTAAGGAAGAGTCCTCATCTGGATGTCTTGATTCCTTACTACCCACCCTTAGAGCCAGCCCTTCCTATTGTCCCCATTAACTCCTTTCACACAACTTTTCAGTCCTTCAGGTTTATAGAAGATGTGAGGGAGTTTCTTAGGAGCTTGGATTGCCAATGGGAGTTGACCTACATGTTGGCCTTAGGGTCAGACCAACCTTATAGTCATAGCTTTATATTCCCTGCCTTGGGCTCCATTACCTCGGTTTACACCATAGGTCATATCACCTCTGAGGTTCTTTTATTCTTTCCCGTCCTGGATGAACTCGATTGCGTCCCCTCTTATGGCAATACGATCTTGAGGAAGGAACAGTGCCTCCCTTACCTTTCATGTGAGCCCCTTGCCCCATCCATCCTTTTGCCTGAGGGTGGCTATCTGCACCAGGGTGAATGTCACACTTGGGCAAGTATTGTGAAGGGACCTGTCGGGAGGGGGTATCATTTCTTTGACCCTTTCGATCCCCTCCCTAGTGAGCCTCCCGATTCGTATTCTTCCCCCCCCCACCTTATCGAGGAGGTCCTTTATCACACCCCTCCCACCCATGCTCGCCAACGTCTCATCCAGCCTACATTCACACCTCCGAGCTTGGTAGGAAAGGATCATCGGTCTTCGTCTCATGCATCTTCAGGGTCATTTAGGGGTTGGTCTCATATAGGGGATGTCATGAGAGAGTTTGGGCAATCTAGTCCCCATGAGTCTACCACATTCTGTAGGGCACCCATGCACGATAGATACAACTTTGGTTGCCCAGGTCCTCCCTATGTTGCTCAGTCAAGTAGGTGTCATAGCCATGCTAGGTCTGTTTTTGGATGTCCAGGACCACCATTGCATTCATACAGGCATCGATCCACTCAGCTAGTTCGGAGTCTACATCATCATCACCATCTCGAGGCCAGCAACACTCGTTACAAGGAGTTAGCCGACGTGCACAGACGCACACGTGAGTTCCGCGAGGGAGAGTACGTCCTGGTCCGGGTTAGACCGGAGCGGTTTCCTTCGGGAGCCGTCAAGAAACTCCAGGATCGCGGTGCAGGACCATTCAGAGTGTTGAGGCGTATTGGGTCGAACGCGTATGAGATCGAGCTTCCAGACGACTACGGGATCAGTTCGACATTCAATGTCTCTGATCTGGTAGCTTATCAGGATCCCGCGGTGATACCCAGCGAGTTATTTGGGCCTGACCCTCCTGTTGTGAGTGATACACCTACTGAGAGTCCACCTCCTCCAGCCCCACTACAAAAACGCGAGCATATAGATTGCATACTGGATGAGCAGGTGACTACTACCAGGAGCGGAGCCTACCAACGCTTCCTAGTGCGTTGGAGAGGGCGCCCCGAGTCGGACAACACCTGGATTACACGCGGAGAGCTGGAGCGGATGGATCCGGACCTGCTGGAGCGGTACCTCAGCGATCGTGACCCTTACTCGACGGGGTCGAGTTCTTCCCACCCGGGGAGAATTGGTGAGGACACACGGCGCTATCCTCGACGGAGCACCCGGCACACCGCTACTTCCTTGTGGCTCGGCGATGGCGGCATCTTCTAGCTATCTTCTCTGCTTGCTCAGGCCATGTGGGCCTTGGATTAGTCCCTGCGTGGACATGTTATCTAGTTTTATTGCTATCAGACTATGTGTAGGGATAATGGGTCCTTTTTTTTCTTTTACTATTGGGCTTGGCCTTGGCCCATAGTGTTTGGATTAGGGTTAGGGTTTGGGGCGCATTCCCCCTTCCCCATCCAAGGTGGCTGCGCCACCTTCCCCACCTTGCCTCCTCTTCTTTCCTTTTTGGGCACACCCCTTTCCCATTCCACCTCCCTCACCTTTCTTCTTTGGGCGCCCCCCTCCCCTTGATCCCTCCTTGATTGGAGGAGGCTTGGCCGCCCCCCCCCTTGAATGGGGAAGGTCCTGGTCGCACCCCTCCTCCCTTGGCTGGGTGAAACCCTAATTCCCCTCCCCCGATATATAAGGCATGTAATTTCCTTTTGTGAGAAATGAAGGAATGAATGAATATTGAAGATTGTGCTTGAAGGTGGCTGCGCCCCCCTCTCTCTTTCTCTCTTCTCCTGCGACGGGAGATCGGCGAGGTGCGACGCCTCAGCCCCCGGTGGACTCCGGGGTTCCCCTTTACCCTCTTCTTCTTCGTCTACGGTTCGTGTGCGGAAGATCAGATTTCTACACCGACTTGCAGCAGATCTCGCCCCCTCTCTTGGACGAGTTTGGCTCCCTCCTATTTTCTGGAGATACGTTGGCGGATCAGCTTCGCGTTGGCGCTGGTTTCGCGTCAATCGGAGGTCGGCACCGCCCGTACCGATTTTCTCCGTCGACCTGCGCCAGCACCCCCTTCTCTGCTCGCCCAGCAGGGAGGCCCTTCTTGCGAATTTTCCCCAGGCCTCCACGCTGCGCCTTTTACCCTGGTTTCTTCAGGGTTCGTAGATCTCCAGGTCCTCTGCCCGACGCCGCCGACGGCGTCACGTTTCGACGTCGTCACCGTCCGTGGCAGTCGTTCTAGTGGGCTTGCGCCGGCGGGCCTGCACAGTCCGGCCAGCGAATCAACACCAACTTCCAGCGGCTCCTGCGACTAGTACCGGCGTCATCTGCCCGCGCCGTTTGACCGAGGACGACTTCTACCAGTCAGCTTCCACCTCCAACCGGCCTGGACCTGTTCGGATACCAGAAGGCCGTTTTCCGGATTTTACCGTCGGCGTGCGCTGTTCTGCGACCCCAGAACCAGACCTGAGTTGCAGCAGCGCCCACGGCCACCACCGGCGGAACCAGCGCGTCCCCTCTGACCGGAGCGTACCTGCAGCAGTCAGTGACACGTCCTCCCTGACGGCACCTCATTCGGACGTCGCCTCAGTCCGTGGGACCCATCTTCGTCCAGGCGCGCGCGATACCGATTCTGCAGCATCGTGCCGTCACCGAGTGCGGCCCGTCAACCCGTGCCCGGCAACCCGAATGCTTTGTTTGTAGCCTGTTACCTCCCTGCGAGGAGTGGGCCGTTATTGGGTTGTATTTTATTGGTCTTCAGTGTATCGGGTTGTTGGTCCACGGCCGGGGTTCCTTTCCCACGCCTTGGCGTGGAGGTACGCGTTCCGACTCCTCTCCTGTTGCTTGCTCTTTTAGTATGCTTTTGACTATGCCGCGTGAGAGAGAGTAGGCGCCTAGCTATTTGTTATCATCACTGCGGATTGTGAGTGAGAGCATCCTTCCCTAGCACTAATCAAGCATCGAGTTAGGACTCGATTCCCCTAGTCTTTGGGGTTTGACTACACGCCTAGGCACGTGCGCCTCCCTCATTGGGACGGCCGCGGTCGGAGTGTCTGTTGAGAGACGTCCCTCCATCTGTGGGATATCACGGTGGTCAGCCATTTGGCGACCCTTGTGCGTACTATTGCTGGCCCAGTTAGAGTCTTTGTGACTCTTAGTCCGTGTCGGTCCCCGTCCCCCATCACTCACCACCAGAGTGTCGTTGCCACACGACCTTCACCAAGGGAATGACCTTGTTCCGCAGGCGCTGCTCTCGCCTATCCTCCACGTGGATCGGAAACTCTGGGAGAGAAAGATCTGGAGTCACCTCAGGCCAAACAGAAAACTCGAGCACATGAGAGTCATCGGGCATATACTTCCGCAACATCGAGACGTGGAACACGTCATGCACCGACGCCAACTCAGGAGGTAACTGCAACCGGTAAGCAACCTCACCGATGCGTTCCACAATCGCGAAAGGACCAATATAGCGGGGACTCAGCTTCCCACGTCGTCCAAAACGCATCACCCCCTTCATCGGAGAAACTCTCAAGAACACATGATCGCCCACGGCGAACTCGAGGGGTTGCCTCCTACGGTCAGCATAGCTCTTCTGCCGACTCTGGGCCGCCAACATGTTCTGACGAACCAGGTGCACAACGTCCACACATTGCTGCACCAACTCCGGTCCCGTCAAAACACGCTCACCCACCTCAAACCAATCAAGTGGAGTCCGACAAGGACGCCCATACAATGCCTCATAAGGAGCCATGCCGATGCTCGAATGATAGCTGTTGTTATAGGCAAACTCCACCAACGGTAGGTGATGAATCCAACTCCCCTGCCACTCCAGGCAGCAGGATCTCAGCATGTCCTCCAAAGTCTGAATGGTCCTCTCAGACTGACCATCTGACTGAGGATGATATGCCGAGCTAAATGCCAACTCCGTGCCAAGAGCTCGCTGGAAACTCCTCCAGAATCCAGAAGTGAAGCGCGGATCCCGATCCGACACGATCGAAATGGGAACCCCATGCAACGGAACGATCCGCTCCACATACAGACGAGCCAACCTGGACACGCTCCAGCTGACCTTGACCGGTAACAATCGAGTCACCTTCGTCAGCCGATCCACCAGCAACCAAATACTGTCCTGCCCACTCGGGGTCCTCGGCAACCCCACCACAAAATCCGTGGTCACATGGTCCCACTTCCAAGCAGGAACATCCAAAGGCTGGAGAGTACCTCCTGGTCGCTGATGCTCCGCCTTCACCTGCTGACAGATCAGGCACCTGGCCACAAATTCGGCGACATCTCTCTTCATGCCAGGCCACCAAAACTGCCTCCGCAAGTTCCGATACATCTTCGTCGCACCCGGGTGCACAGTGTACCTGCTCCCATGAGCCTCGCGTAACACCGCACGACGAACCTGCTCCTCCGCTGGGACGTACAACCTGCCACGAAACCTCGCAGCACCGTCCTCGCCGAGCTCCACATCAGCCATCGCAAGAATCCGGGGCAACTCAGGGTCCGCATGCTGAGCCTCTGTCACCTGACGACAGATAGCAGGAGTGACAGTCAGACTCGCAAGCACTGCCAACCCTCGCTCCTGGGGAATCTTGAGCCTGAAGGATACTTCGGGCACCTGTTCCCAGAGCCTCCACTTCCTCAGCATCAAGGTACTGACCGCAACCTTCCTACTCAAGGCATCGGCGACGACATTCATCCTGCCCGGCTGATAAGACAGGGTGAAGTCATAGTCCTTCATGAACTCCATCCAACGCCTCTGTCTGAGGTTCAGATCTCTCTGCGAGAACACATACCTCAAACTCTGATGGTCAGTAAACACCTCGAACTTCTCACCGTACAGATAATGCCTCCAGATCTTCAGCGCAAAGATCACCGCCGCCAACTCAAGGTCATGGGTAGGGTAGTTCTCCTCATGGGGCTTTAGCTGCCGAGATGCATAAGCCACCACTCTACCATGCTGCATCAGAACAGCACCCAATCCAACGCCGGAAGCATCTGTACACACCACAAAACCTCCCGATCCAGAAGGCAAAACCAACACCGGAGCCGAGGTGAGCAACCTCTTCAGTTCACTGAAGCTCTGCTCACACTCCTCGGACCAAACGAAAGGCACATCCTTCCGCGTGAGCCTCGTCATCGGGGTCGCAATGCGAGAAAAATCCTGGATAAACCGACGATAATACCCCGCAAGCCCCAAGAAACTCCGGATCTCCGTCACCGACCTCGGCCTCGGCCACTGCATCACAGCCTCGACCTTGGCGGGATCCACGGAAATGCCATCACCAGAAATCACGTGCCCCAGAAAGTGCACCTCGCTGAGCCAAAACTCGCACTTGCTGAGCTTCGCATACAACTGGTGATCTCGCAACGTCTGCAGCACCACACCCAAATGGTACGCATGCTCCTCAGCAGACCGCGAATAAACAAGGATGTCATCCACGAAGATGACCACGAACTGGTCCAAATACGGATGAAACACCCTCTGCATCAAGTCCATGAAGGCTGCTGGGGCATTGGTGAGCCCAAACGGCATCACCAAGAACTCATAATGCCCGTACCTCGTACTGAACGCAGTCTTCTCCACATCGGACTCGCGAATTCTCAGCTGATAGTAACCGGACCGCAAATCAATCCGCGAGAACACTCGCGCAGACTGAAGTTGGTCGAACAAATCATCAATCCGCGGCAACGGATACTTGTTCTTAATGGTCACTTCATTCAGCTGCCGATAGTCAATGCACAACCGCAGACTACCGTCCTTCTTCTTCACAAACAACACGGGCGCACCCCAAGGGGAAAAGCTCGGACGAATATACCCCTTGGCCAACAGTTCCTGCAACTGCGCCCTCAACTCCCTCAGCTCAGCGGGGGCCATACGGTAGGGAGCCTTCGCCAAAGGTCCCGTACCAGGTACAACCTCGATCACGAAATCGATCTCCCGCTGGGGAGGTAATCCAGGCAACTCCTCAGGAAAAACATCGGGAAACTCGCACACCACCGCAATGTCCTCGACATCCGGCTCCATCCGGTCAGACACAACCACAGACGCGAGAAAACCCTGACAACCTGAATCAAGCAATCGACGGGCTCGAATAGCAGAGATAAGGAATCGAGAAAAGGTGGAACGGATACCTTGGAAGTAGAAGGTCCTCTTGCTCGGATGCTGGAAGTAGACCCTCTTCATCCCACAATCCACCACCGCTCCATGAGTCTCGAGCCAATCCATGCCTAGAATCACGTCGTAATCCCGAAGCTGCAACGCATACAACCTGCCTGGCATACTCCGCCCATCGATCCACACCGGAACCTGGTCGAAGCAATACGGAGTGACCATAAAATCACCCGAAGGCAACTCCACTGCCAAATCACAGGACAACTGGGTCACCGGCTCCTCGACGCTCGACGCGAAATCCTCCGAAATAAACGAATGAGACGCGTCAGAATCAAATAAAACCCGAGCCGCACAACCCAAAATCTGAACGGTACCTTCCACGAGCTGCGACGCCACTGCCTCTGCCCTGGTCAAGTGCGTGATCTGGCCACGAGCTCTCTGCCTGCCTCCCACACTAGCTGACCTGGATAGCGGCGGATACTGTCCCTGCTGCTGCTGCTGCTGCCTCTGCTGCTGGGGAACCTGCTGCTGCTGAGGAAACTGCTGCTGCGGCGGTCTCTGAGGACAGTCACGCGCCATGTGCCATGGCTGGTCACACTGAAAACAGATGATCGGCGCCGTGCACTGCCTGCCTGGGTGGGTCCCACCACACCGTGGACAAGGTCCTCGCGATCCACCCACTGACCCCTGACGCTGCAAAGGAATCGGCTGCTGTACACTACCCGATGAAGCTTGCCCTTGATCCTTGTGCTTCTTCCGAAGACTCTTCTTCAAGAACTTCTAGATCTTCGAGCCGAAGGACGCAGATCCTGCCACTGACGCTGCCGGTGCCGGTACTCCTGAACCACCCGACGCATGCTGGAAGAAACCCTGCTGCTGGGTAGCCGACTGCTGGCTGCGACCTGACAAAGACTGCCCCTGGCTGATCGGTCCTCGAGTCCTCTGCATATCCATCTCCAAGGAAATCGCAACACGAGACGCCGTCTCTAGATCAGTGGCCCCATTCGCGATCAAATGGTGCCTCAGCTCCAGCCTCAAGCCCTGCACAAACTGCGTCGTCCTCACTCTCTCATGCTCCATGATATGAGGTGCATACCGACCCAGCTCGACAAATCGGGCCCTATACTGCAACACGGACATGTCACCCTGCACCAGCTCCAGAAACTCCCGCATCCGCTGCGTAGCAACAACATCTGGACAGTACGTACGCTCGAAAGCACTGACAAAGTCATCCCACTCGACCTGCTCAAGTGGACGAAGCTGAAAGGACGTCTTCCACTCGGAAGACCACCACCTCCGAGCCGTACCCTGCAACTGGTTATAGGCCAACACCACTCTGTCCTCGGCAGTACTCTTCGCAGAACTGAACACCCGCTCCATCTCATCGAGCCAATCACGAGCCGCATCAGGGTCTGCCTGGCCGCTAAAGTAAGGTGGATGGAACTGCATGAAGTCCCTCACTGCTCGGCCTGGCCCACCCCTGACAATCGAGCCCTCAGCAGCCTCTCCACCAAACTGCTGAGACATGAGATGGCACATGCCACGGAAGAAATCCTCGACCCCCGGAGCCCTCGCAGCATCCGCGGCCTCGGAAGCTCCCGGAACTCTGCTATGCTCCTCCTGGTCCCTCTGGACCCCCTGCTGGATCTCCTGACCTCCAGCCGACTGCCCCTGCTGAGAGCGAGAACTCCTCCTCGGCGCCATCCTCGCTCCTCTGGCACAAGACAGAAAACACGGAAACGGCAATGTCAGAATAAAACATGCGGTGCCCAATGCCAGCGTCATATGTACATCATCGTTGTGGACTAGTGGACCACCACAATTACCTATGATTCTCATGTAATTCCACAACCGCGCTCTGATACCAGCTGTAACGACCCGAGAATCCGAATACCGGGAAGGCCCGATAACCCGAGACTCGTACCGCCACCCACGAGTCCGAAGACTCGGAAGGGTTAAAAGGATGGTGTGGAAACTACATAAGCATCACAGATAATTGCAGAAATTAAACAGTTCTAATATTAAGGAGGAAATAAATTAACAATTTACATGGTCCACAATAAAGAACAATAATAACAGCAGTCCACGACTAGTACAGTGACAAGAAAGAAAAGTACAGCTACACGGGGCATCCCCCGGCTCTGACCTCTGGCACTACCTCTGGGCACCCGCACCACGCTGCGCTCCTGACGCGCTCCCCGAAGGTGGCGCCTCACCTAAAACACGGTGAAAACACGCAGGGAATGAGTCTCAGAACAAGACTCAGTAGGGATCACTCGAACCCTACCTCGAAAAACGAGAAACCACCACTCTAGCGGTAGGAAAGTACCTCGAAAAGGAAAGCCCTGTACTCTACAGAACTAGACCCTACGGCACGTAAACCGACACACGTGCCACGGTACGAGAAGATCGAAACTCAACTGTCGAACCGTCAAAACCCGAAGGTCGGAAACACACGACTGACAGTCTAACACTCCATACTCGACAGGAGTACCACCCACTAGAAGCACAGCCGGTAGCGTCCCCTGACGTCTTACACCGCACCGCAGGTGAACCGCCTGACGTGGTAGGTCCTACCCGAGGCGTAAACACCGTACAAGTAACCACAAACAAGTAACTAGCTGGGGTCACGCCCGTCGACGTGGGTCCAACCGCCCCCAACCACGTGTGCACACACAGACCTTGCGTCACTAGGTCTGGTCCTCTGACCGGTTTTCCCCCGTAGCCGGACTCTGGCTACCGACGAGGGGCCTACGGTAACCGGTCCACAAACCGTCTCGAAAGGTGGGTGCCCGTACACCACTCCCAGGTGAGACCAGCACCTCGTACTGGTGGGCTACGACTAGTGGAGGGTCACTGAAGGAGTAGACTCTCGAGTCAACGGAAAATAACGTCCGAAACCGACAACGTGTGGGAATCACCCCACGCACCAGCTCCGTCAAACGGGGCCACGGTCGGAGAAAAACGGACGCACCGCCCACGGCCAAACTCATGACCAAGGCAAACGGAACCTCCGGACACCAAAGACACGGTCACGGAACTCCACGGGGTGCCTGGGACGCACACACGGCCCAAAGGGAACACCCAACAACGAACCAAATCGCGCTAGGGATACCTAGCGCGACAGGGCATGTCGCGCTAGGGTCCCCTAGCGCAACAAGGGTTGTCGCGCTATGGCCCCATAGCGCGACACGGACCATCGCGCTAGGGAACCCTAGCGCGACAGGGACCATCGCGCTAGGTCCTCCTAGCGCGACAAGGACGATCGCGCTATGACCCCATAGCGCGACAGGAACCGCCTCCTGTTCATCTTCTCCGATGAACGCGCTCGGTCGGGGCAGCGCGACCTCCAAGAACGCGCTACTGGAGTATAGCGCGTTCTCAGTCCGCGGCCGAAAACGGTAAGAACGCCCAAAAACCCAACCACGCCCCCATACCTCCATAGGAGAGGGGGAAAACAAAGGGGAAGACCCCTGGGGACCCCTAGCATGATTCTAGGCCCTCAAAACACGAATCCATGCATTGAATCCATAGATCGGGCGAGCTCTCCCCAAATCATGGAAAAACCCAAAAACGCTCCAATGATCCCCTCTCGGCCTCCCCGCGGCCTATAAATCACGGAAAAGAACGGCATGAGGCTAAGGAACGTCACCCTACCTCAATGGAGCGAATGCTCCGCCGGATCGATCACGAATCACGAAGAATGCTCGAAGCTTCACGAACTCCCCACGCTTCCCACGCTCGCCGCACGCCCACGAGATCGCCTCACCGTCGCCCACGCGTCCGCGCCGTCGCCCCGCCGCCGTCCGTAGCCGGAGAGGGGCTCGCCGCGTCCGAATGGGAGAGAGGGAGAGAGAGGGGGCTCACGGTCGCGAGAGAGAGGGAGAGGAAGAAGAAAGAGAAAAGGGAAAAAGAAAAGAAAAAGGATTAGGATTTATAGAAAATCTGAATTTTCGGAAAAATACCGAAAAATAGAAAAATACATTTCTGGAATCCTCGGAACGCACCGATCGCAACGGTACCACTCGTGCCCGGGTGAACGGCCCAGTTAACCCGCAGCGAGCGTCCGAAGGAAAAGCCGAAACACACGCCGGGAATCGGAAAACACACGCGAAAAAGCCGCGGAACGCCTCCGGGCCTCCGAAACGACGCCGGATCGCGCCGATCCGAACACGAAAGATGTCCGAAACGGAATTTCGGACACAACAGAGTCGGACGCTCCAAAAACCAGATCCGGGACCCACAAAGAAGGATTCAAAAGGTCCGGGATATTACAAGTAGAGAGCGTCGTCTGTGCGCGAACACCGACGAAGAAGACGTCGACGGCCGAACGATGTTGGTGATATGCAAGGGAGGCAGAGCAACGGAGCAGCGGCTGCAACCGACGGAGAGACGAGAGATAGAGAGCGGAGCGCGAGCGGTTCCTCGGGGAAGTAAAAAGCAGCAGAACAGGATAACCCGTGATTAGGGTAATGCTAATCACTCCTGTTATACACACGCCCGCGACGGTCCGCCTCCAAACAAAAGCCGTTCGGAGACCCCTCTTTCTCTCCAAGAAAGGGCAAAACAGTAAAAAGAAATCGAAAAGAGTGCCAGGACAAGCCGGCTGGACCCGCACTTCACACACAGGCGCGCCCGCCCAGCCCCGCCCGGCCCGGCGCGTGCGTGCGTGCGTGTGATAGGTCCTAGCTTACCCCCACTATTGTCTATAAGACATAGTCCAGGGGGCCCTAGGAACTATAAGGTCCCCCCACCTCTTTGTGTTTTCCAATGTGGGACAAAAGTCCCCATACAAAACACAACACTTGAGGTAGCACCCTTTGGATAAACCTTTGAGTTTCCCTTTCTTAAGAACACTCCCAATCTAATCCACTTCAACCCAACATTAATCTAATCCACTTCAACCCAACATTCCCCCACAAACTCAAGGTTTGAGAAAGGGAACACACAGAAGAGACTTAAACATATCATGCTTTCAGTAAAGGTACCTTTCGGGTTTGAACCTTCACCTAAGTGTTCCAATTTTCACCCCTCACAGAATCGAAGTGAACTAACTCTTGAACTTGATTCTTGATGTGAAGGTTACTTATAGGAAAACAACATGGTATAAGGTTTCATTGATAGCAAAAAGAGTAACCGGCGCTTTTAAAGGCCATGCGCCCTGTCCTGATTCATGAGCATTTTCAAGAATAACCCAATTCTTTAACTGCGGCCACACAGTAGTACTCACTTAGGTGGGCTTCTCCAAGGATGCACTGCTGACATCCTGCCTTGCCAGGCTTGAACCCATTAAGAGTGTATAACTCAACCTTAACTTGCAGTAATAGGCACTAGCTTGTTTAGGATTACAGAGGAGGAACTCAGATACAAAGTATCTGTCTAAATTAAGTGCCTTCCAGTTCTCTCAGCAACTTGTTATTACCACATTGAACCTACTTTGTAGGATCTCTACTCAGATAGGTTGGGTTGCCACTGCAGGAGAACAATTGATGGATTTCAGTCCCATCCCCATCCTAAACTTTTGAACTTGACTTTTATTAAGTCCTTTAGTCAGACGATTAGCTATATTGTCCTTGGTACCAACAAAGTCCACAGCTATCACTCCCTGAGACACTAATTCCCTTACAAACTTAAGTCTGAGATGAATGTGTCTCCTTTCTTTTTGATTGTACTTTGAACTTTTGACCTTTGCAATTGTGGTCATATTGTCACAATGCACAGAGATCGCAGGTATAGGCTGACTCATCAGAGGGAGTTCAGACAGAAGACCTCTGATCCATTCAGCCTCCAAACCAGTTGTGTCCAAAGCACACAATTCAGCCTCAAAAGTAGACCGAGACAAGATGGTTTGTTTAGTCGACCTCCAGGCGACTGCACCACCTCCCAGAGTAAAAACATACCCTGTGACACCATTGCTCCCTGAGTTTTCAGCTATCCAGCTTGCATCACTATATCCCTCAAGGACAACAGAGAATCTTTGAAAATGCAAGCCCAGGGTCATGGTACCTTTTAGGTACCTCAGAACCCTATCTAAGCCTTCCCAGTGAGTATGGTCAGGACAGCTCGTGTATCTACTGAGTTTAGACACAGCATATGAAATGTCTGGTCTAGTACACTTTGCAAGATACATTAAGCTCCCTATAACCTGAGAATACCGTAATTGAGACACAGGATCACCACTCTTGTTCTTGCAGAAAATTCTAGAAGGATCATAGGGTGTACAGACAGCTTTACAATTCTGATAGCCAAATTTCTCCAAAATTTTCTCAACATAGTGAGATTGAGAAATTGCTATCCCTTCAGCTGATCTAATAAGAGTCAGCCCCAGAATTATATTTGCCTCACCCATATCCTTCATTTCAAATCTGCTACTTAAGAATGATTTAGTCTCAATTATAATTCTCAAATTGCTTCCAAACAACAAGATATCATCTACATATAGGCATAAGATTACATATTCATTTTCCTTAACTTTGTGATAGATACACTTGTCAAACTCATTGACTACAAATCCAAATGACATGATAGTTATGTCAAACTTTTCATGCCATTGCTTAGGGGCTTGTTTCAAACCATATAGAGACTTAATAAGTCTACAAACTTGATTTTCACTACCTGGAGCCACAAATCCTTCAGGCTGATCCATATAAATCTCTTCATCAAGATCACCATTAAGGAAGGCAGTCTTGACATCCATTTGATGGACAGTCAGATTATATAAGGAAGCCAGTGCTACAAGCACTCTGATTGTGGTCATCCTAGTGACAGGAGAATAGGTATCAAAGTAATCTATCCCCTCCAATTGTTTGAAACCCTTAGTCACAAGCCTGGCTTTATACTTGTCAATGGTTCCATCTGACTTTAGTTTCTTCTTAAAGACCCATTTGCATCCTATGGTCTTTGAACTAGGAGGAGGATCAACTAACACCCAAGTGCCATTAGCAAGAATGGAATCTATCTCACTCTTAATGGCATCCTTCCAATGCCTTGCTTCCGGTGAAGCCATGGCATCTCGAAAGGTTGGGGGGTCACCCGTGATCTGGAAAGTAACAAAATCACTTCCATAATCCTTGGCTACCCTTTGTCTTTTACTCCTTCTTGGTTCAACCTCTTCTTGATCACAAGTATCAGGATAAGGTTCGGACGCATCAGCCCTCACATTTGTCATTCTTTCCACATGTTCTGGAATAGAATCAGATGTAGAGGCTACAATCTCAGAAGTGAAATGTTGAGGCAAACCAGTCTTCATGGGAAAAATATTTTCGAAGAACGTGGCATCTCGAAACTTGACTATGGTGTTAATATCTATGCTAGGAATTTCTGATTTAATAACCAGAAACCTGTATGCATAGCTATTTTCAGCATAGCCTAGAAAGACGGCGTCAACTGTCTTAGGCCCCAGTTTCTTTCTCTTGTGCTCAGGAACAAGTACCTTTGCAAGGCACCCCCACACTTTGAGAAATTTCAAACTAGGTTTCCTATCTCTCCAAAGTTCAATTGGACTACTATCTCTATGTTTCAGGGGAATATGATTCAGAAAAAGGCAAGCCGTATTCAAAGCTTCCCCCCACATATACTTTGGTAGTCCCGAACTCTGCAGGAGAGAGTTGACCATGTCTATGAATACCCGGTTCTTCCTTTCTGCTATCCCATTAGACTGAGGAGAGTATGGGGCGGTTGTTTCATGAATAATGTCATGATCTTGGCAATATTCCACAAACAGACTAGAAGTATACTCTTCTCCTCTGTCTGACCTCAACTTCTTAAGAACTCTGCCAGATTGTGTTTCTACTTCCTTCTTAAAGATGATAAACTTTTGCAAAGCCTCATCTTTAGATCTAAGCAAATACACATAACAATATCTACTACAGTCATCAATAAAGGTAATGAAATACTTTTTATGATCCCTAGTCAACACACCATTAAACTCACAAATATCTGAATGCACCAGATCCAGAATATCTGAATCTCTAACCACAGAATGAAAAGGTTTTCTGGGTTGTTTAGCCTGTACACCGATATCACATTTCTTAGTTTTATCAACAGTATGCTTAGGAATCAATTTCAGGTTCATCATACGTTTCAAAGAATTAAAATTAAGATGACCTAGACGGGCATGCCATAATTCAGATGAATCTATAACATTATAAGCAACAGGAACAGAAGTAGAAATTGAAGCACTATCATTCACATTTCTGTTCATCACATGATCCACAAAGATTTTAAACAAACCATCAGAAAGATAACCTTTCGCAATAAAAGTCTTCAGATAGAGTATAACAACTTTATTACATTTAAAGTTCAGTTCATAACCCTCCCTTACTAAAACAGAACCAGATAAAATATTCCTCTTAACACTAGGAACATGGTACAATAAGGAAAGAGTAAGAACACGCCCTGAAGTAAACTTCAGGTTCACACGTCCAACTCCTAGCACCCTAGCTGTACTTTCATTTCCCATTGTCACGGAGCGATCATGGGTTGCCTGATAAGACACAAAATTAGCCCTGTCAGCACATAGATGCACATTGGCTCCAGTGTCCACCAACCACTCATTTGGTTCATAAATAGTAAATAATTGAGGATTTAGAGAAACATACTCCATACCAGAAGAAGATCCCCCAGTCACCACATGGACCTGTGCTGGAATTTCATGGGTTAGCATGGCTTTGTTCAGCAATTTTTCCTTCTTTTTAGGACAGTCATTGCGCATGTGACCCTTGTCACCACAATTCCAGCACTGTCCCAGTACCTTCTTCTTCTTTATCTTTCCCTTATGTTTCATCTGAACAGTGGAATCAACCTTGGCCTTGCCTTTTGGATCTTTACCCTTATGCTTCATCACTAGGTTTGCACTTGCATCCACAGGCATATTGGGCTTTTCGTTCCTATGTTCCTCTTTAATGGCTACAGCCCTCATCAAATCATCAAGAGAGATAGCCCCTTTGCGGTGCTTGAGGCCCATGCCAAAATCCTCCCAGGATCTAGGCAATTTCTCTATGATGCACATGACTTAGAGCTTTTCAGGCATTTTCATGTCTGCCTCAGCCAAACCATGGAACATAAGTAGAAGCTCATGTGCCTGCTCCCCTATAGACTTATTCTCGACCATCTGGAATTTAAGGAACTTACCCACGGAGTACTTTTCCAGACCTTGGTCCTCGGTATTGTACTTCCGATCAAGTTCATTTCACAGAGCTTTAGTAGTGTTGAAGGTGGAAGTACTATAGACATCAAACAGGACATCCGACAGTGCAGTTAGAATGCACACATGTCCTAACTTGTCTCTAGTATTCCACTCTTCAGCCTTCTTAGCACTCTCGGGGTCGTTTTCATCTATCACAGGGGGGTCCGACTCTAACAATGAGATTAGACCAACCATGGTGAACCACATCTTCATGCGTTGTTGCCAACGCTTAAAGTGTTGCCCGGCAAATTTCGCGGGCATCCCAGACATGTCCACCCTGGTTCCAAAACTCATTGAAGATGACGATGCCATGAACGATATCTTCTCTAAGACTGTTGGGAATAAATAGTGTAATGAGGTGACATCATGGCAACAACCGGACCATAATACATACAAGGCAAACCAGAGCATACATACATATGGGGTTGATTCAATAAAGAACGGCCAAGAAACAAAATTAATAAACATGATTATAGTGTAAAACATGGTTGTAGAACAATTAAATGTGTAGTAAATAATATGGAGTAGAAGCGTCTCAAAGAGACTCCCCTTAGAGAAGATATCACCCCTCACAAGAGCGGTGCGATGAGTATGGCGGTCTTCCCCCAGGATACGACTACTAACACAAGACCCTTAAGCGCACTCTTAAGAATCTAGTAAAAAATGCTATGCGAGAAACCTAGATCTCTTCTTAAAGGAAAAATATGTAGGTCGAAGAACATGCACCGATCACCGACGAAAGACAGCAGTAGAGAGCGTCGTCTGTGCGCGAACACCGACGAAGAAGACGTCGACGGCCGAACGATGTTGGTGATATGCAAGGGAGGCAGAGCAACGGAGCAGCGGCTGCAACCGACGGAGAGACGAGAGATAGAGAGCGGAGCGCGAGCGGTTCCTCGGGGAAGTAAAAAGCAGCAGAACAGGATAACCCGTGATTAGGGTAATGCTAATCACTCCTGTTATACACACGCCCGCGACGGTCCGCCTCCAAACAAAAACCGTTCGGAGACCCCTCTTTCTCTCCAAGAAAGGGTAAAACAGTAAAAAGAAATCCAAAAGAGTGCCAAGACAAGCCGGATGGCCCCGCACTTCACACACACGCGCGCCCGCCCAACCCCGCCCGGCCCGGCGCGTGCGTGTGATAGGTCCTAGCTTACCCCCACTATTATCTATAAGACATAGTCTAGGGGGTCCTAGGAACTATAAGGTCCCCTCACCTCTTTGTGTTTTTCAATGTGGGACAAAAGTCCCCATACAAAACAACACTTGAGGTAGCACACTTTGGATAAACCTTTGAGTTTCCCTTTCTTAAGAACACTCCCAATCTAATCCACTTCAACCCAACATTAATCTAATCCACTTCAACCCAACAGCAGTAACAACCGGCGTCGGCGGCGCTCTGCATCCTCCCAACCGGCTTTTTTATTCCTTCCAGTCGAACGCCCAGGAGCTCAGGCTGCGTCGCTCCCCGTCGGCCGTGGTGGTGCTGGTGGTGGAGCATCTCCACCTTCCACCTCCTGCGGTATTTGGTTTGGTTTTATTGAACCTTAATCATAAATAAACAAGTGGAGAAGAATACTTATTTTCTTTCTTACCCACGGGATCTTTATGACAAAGGACCCGAGTGCTCATGCGAATCCCAAGGAAAATATTCATGCATTCCAAGTAAATTTTAAAACGATATCCCGTTATCAAAGTGTATGTTTTTATGGTTAAGATGGATGTCAAAATGAGGTTTCCTATCAGTAGAGCCTGGTGTAGCAGTAAGCATCGTCCCCATTGTTCCAGTAATGAGCAAGAATAAAAAAAAAATCCGTTCTTTTGATGGGTATTCCGAGTCATTCACGAGTAGAATTCTGTTTATCATATAACCTCACGCGTACACTGACGACAGGTGAGCAACCCGGATCTTGAACCATGTTCTTGGTTTGAGTCAGTTAACCTGCTACCTTGACATGGAATCACGTACTACGGGGATCGACGCTCGGCACCACCAGAGCTGAGGCCGGGTGAGTTGGGGAAGGGGGATGGATTTGCTCTGCGAAGGGCGGGGGTTGGGGAAGGGGGTTACGGGAGGTACCGCTGGAAGCCGGTTTGACAACTAACGTTTTGGGAAAGAGAGGTGAAGATTAATGGACGGTTTGACATGACAACAGATTTTAACCAGGGATCGTCTCCTCCCCGGTGAGAAGATAGAAAACAGGTACTCTAATTAAGTGTGAATGTGCATGGATCCATATTTCGCGACATGGATCCATATTTTGTTGTCGCGAAGCCACTCAGTCTACTCATATCAGATCTGATGTGTGATCTGTTTTCATCACTTGAATAATTTTAAATTATTGAAATAATAATATAATAGTAAAATTTTAATTTAAAATTTAAAAAATTATAATCGATAGAACGATATAACAACAATTATAGATCTTGTATTTCATAGACTGACAGAATTAAGTTCTATTGTCAAATTTATAAATTATTTAATAATAGGATAAAATAAAAAAATAGTTTAAAATAAAAACAGACTAAATAATTTACTCAAATTTTAAACTGATGAAAAAATTGCTCTACATGTTAAAATATAGGACAAACAATTTAAATATTATAGAAAGTTTTATTTTTATAAAGAATTAAGAGATTTTTACAAATAAATTATTGTTAAACATGAATTTGAAAAAAAATGACTCTAAAAAATACATTAACAAATATACCGTTGTGTAAAATCATATTGTATGAATATGTCATTTTTATTTACGGATATATCATTTTTTAAACATTTACAAAAAATCTTGTTTAAATGATCTTACATGATATTTTATGTACTATTTAATTCTGCATAATAGTATGTCTATTAATATATTTATTAAAATAATATTTTTATAAATTTACTTATAATAATAATCTCTTTATAAAAATCTTAAAAATTAAAAAAATTCAAACTTGTAATTTGGACGAATCCATCGAAGTCATCTGAGTATGACATATTCTCTAAGCCGCCTTTGGTAAGGCAACGAGTCTTTATATAGGAATTTTTCACACTCCCCCAATCTGTACGCCATCCGATCCGGTTGCATTAGCTATGAATGTGTGGGGGTGGGTGATGGGTTAAATGACCCAAATACCCTTGCTTTAATTTGCGATGGGAAAATTTTGAAATGAGGGGGAAATCACTAAAAAGGCACCGTTTGGATAGATTTCTTTATATGATTTTTTATCTCGAAAGTTACCCTAAGAAAAATTCAAATAAATATTTCATTGTCAGACCAAGCTTTTGAAAGGTGAGAGAGAGTGGGTGTTGACGACATCGATCTTATACAGAGCTACTTAAGGGAAAGATTTAAAAAAAAAAATAAAAGTGAAGAGTAATGACTGCCAGCTTTGGCGACAGCCGTAAAGGGTGTGGCGGGTGCGAGGGGGGCGAGTGTTGTCCTGGCGATGGTGAGCTCTGGCGGCGACGGCGACCCCCAAGGACGACACTCGAGCTCCTGGAGTGGCGATGGCAAAAAGCTCAAGAGAGGGGTTAAATTAAGATGGCATTTTCATTTCAAAATTCCTGCCAAAAGCACGAAAATCTCGATCTCCCCAGTTTTTGCGGATTTTAACTGTAATTCTTTTTTTTTGTGTGTGTCTACGATTTCTCTCATCTATAATTCATCTTGGTGAGAAATCTTAAGTGATTATATTTTATTTAAAAATAATTTCACCCTAAAGAGATTCCAATAATTAAACTTAGGGATCAAGGTGCTGCCAAAATCGACCTTAGTGGATCGAATGAGGTTTTGAGTTGATATGCATCTACTGGTTCACTGAATTTGGTTAGATCAACATGTAATGCTTGCCACAAGGTTACAATACACACCAGGAAGGTGTCTAATCGAATTGTCTTTTCAGGATGCCGTGATCTAAGGGACGTCGTAGACCTTTCAGGCCTGTTTGACATTGGGGTAAGGGGGGGCGACTAACCGATCCCGAAGGGTCGAGTGAGATACTCGTCCCCGGTTAGTCGAGTTGTGTGAGGGGGAGGACGAGAGGAGGCGGGGCCCACCGGTTAACCGGTGTCGGCTAACCGGGAGACAACCCCTTTGTCAAACTCGCCCTTCAAACTTACTATCAACCGGTTCTTTTTCTGCACTTCTCTTATTAAATAAGATCATCTTTGATTTTCGGACGAGATACCTTGTTCGCCATTGCGGACGAACAAGCTCGAACAAGATTTGTGTGTGTGAGAGGGGAGGGGGGGTCCGTCGTGCCCTCCATCCGATAAGGGGTCCACAATTCGATTATCAAAGGGCATCTAATAAAATTGCTTCGTCAACATCAAGTGACAATAAGAACGTGCACTAATCGTGGTCAAAATTTATTGACTCGATTATATTGATCGTATCGCTATTTTATTGTTACGATATGATAGGTCAACGTATCATCTCTTAACATCATAAGTTAAGAGTGAAGAGTTATTTAATAAATATATTTTATAATAAAATATAATAAAAATGTATATAATTTAATAATTAATAAATATGTTAATTATTTGTGAGGTAAAAGATTTGAATCTTATCATTGTTAAAAAATATTCCTTTTCCTAAAGAAGAATAAAAAATAAAGAAAAATTATGTGACTCACGGATTTTGAATCCGGATCAGGGCATTTCAAAAGAGCTCTACAACTCAAATTACTTATAAAGATATATTTAATATAAAATAATATTTATAATATTTAAAAGAAGATAAGTAACATAATGATTACGTACTATATATCGACCGTGTCGATCTCTAGTACAGTCTGGTGCCTACAGTACGTCATGCATCAACTAGTACGTCAAATCTTGCTTGTATAAGTCCTAAATTTGACAGTTCACATTGTCAAATCCTATTATATCAATTATTTTCTTCCCCTTTTTTGATAAAGTGATAGATAAAAGAAGAGTTATCAATTAATCTGTCTCGAATTTTAATCTCATTTATTTTGATAGATAATTTAATGGGTTATCTTTGAAATATATAAAAAAGTTAACTCTGTTTTATCTCTATAGATGGAACAAGTTAATTGAGTTAATTTGTAGTTATCCCTCATCTTAATTAGGTTAATTTTTTTCTATCAAAATGAAAAAAATACAGATTGAGAATTATCTGCGAAACAAGTGGAGAATACCACCAATCAACGTTGGGCTAGATGTTTAAAATGTTTCAATTTATTTTGGGTCATCGATCACATTCCGAAGGTCGTACTGCATTTTGTTATCATATACTAAACTGGCGTCTAGTAACGGAAAATGATAAAAAGGTTGTAAAATAATCTCAATAAAATAAGGCATGGTTAAAAACTTAAGAATTGATCGCAAGTTTCCTCAGATTCTCTTATAATCCGTTCTCAAATAAAAAATTGGCAGTTGTTGTAATATTTGGTGTCTAAATTTTAAACTCACATTCCAATATTCTAAGATAGTATTTTAATAAAATTTTTACATAGATACTATTCTAAATATCAATTTTATCAATACCCTTCTCCCTCCTCTCCCAGCATTACTACTTCATTGGCAAGGTAGATGTGGCACTGACCATGAGGTGGGGTGAGAGGGGGAGCAAGGTGGGATGCAGAGAGCAACTCTCTCTCTCTCTCTCTCTCTCTCTCTCTCTCTCTCTCTCTCTCTCTCTCTCTCTCTCTCTCTCTCTCTCTCTCTCTCTCTCTCTCTCTCTCTCTCTCCTATATTTTACATAATATTCATCTCTTATTGACGATAGTAAACTCGAAGGGTATAACTTAATATTTAAGATTAAATGGAGGATATTTATAATAATAGATTTAAACGAGAGATTTATTTAATAAAATAAATATTTAGAGCGGTATATGTGTAACTTTTTTAATTTAACATATTCCACCTTAAGATCCACGTGAGAAGAAATCTCATATTAATTAGTTATTATAAAGAAATTTTTATAAATACGTCCCTACAATCTCTTATAGTTGTGCTTATTTACTTTTACCTTCGACAACTGTCTAAACATTCCTGAAGACATCTTATACTCATAATTATATGTTAGTGTACTTAAAATTTGACGTATCAATCTAGTACGTGACGTATCACGTTAATTATGTTTTTATATGTAATTTGATTCTGAGAGCTCTTTTGGAACGTCTAGATCTGAGTTCAAAACTTGAGTCACACTATGTTTCATCATTTTTCCGTTGTTTTTTAAAAAAATAATCAAAATATTTATGACAATTATAATATTCGAATTCTTTACCTTAGAAATAACTAACATAATTACAAACCATTGAGTTATACATATTTTATGTCCTATTTTATTCAAACATATATTTATTAAATAATTCTTCACTCTTGACACGTGACGATATAAGATAGTACGACGTCGTATCATATCGAACCGACAAAATATCATTACTATTGATACGATTAGGTTTGACAAATCTTGAGTGTGCTAAATTTTTTGAAGTCATCAATTTCAAATGAACTATTTTAAAATATGATACAAATGATATTATTTAAGTATGACCATTTTTTAACAACTCAGATGATATGATCAAGTCACAACCATCTCTTGTCTCCCTACAAAATATAACCTTGACATATTTCATCATTTCAAAACTTAAATTACACCTAAATTACGATAATCTAGTTGAATTCACATAAAAAATGCAACCGCAATTACGTACATATTCAAAGATATTTTCAAGAATTGTTAAATATCGAGAGTATAGAAACAAATACCGTAGATAATAGGTGATGTCCGTAAGATCCATTTTATAAATAGGGTTTTCCGTCTTTGTTAGACCGGCCGTCCCAATTACGGCCTTAGACGGAACGATACGAGATGATATCGTTCTGTATCGAGATATAAAAAATATATTATATATATTTATTCTAATATAATATAATTTAAATGTTCTCCTAACTTAGTTGACTAAGTGACGTGAGTTTTAAACGGTTGTTCATGGTTAGAATTCTATCCCCTATCATCTTTTGAAATATTTTTTTGAAATAATTATATAAAAAGTAAATAAAAATAATATTTATAAGACATTTCGAATCGAAAGTCTCACGTTAAGATCTCTCGGTCAATCGACTTAAAAAATAAGTTTAATTTAAAAAATTAAAATAATATAACCCGCCCCTGTTTCGACGGTTGCTGTTGGCGTGTGGGAACGGGCAGGTGTGGTTTAAGTCACCGGCCCCCATCGGATCGGACTTTCCCCATGTGAAACCCCGCCCGCGCGCGCCGCAGATCCGGCGCCACGCGTCCCTACTCACCAACCGCAGACATCGAGCGCCACGCGCGCTTGTCTCCTTTTACTGGCTCCCATTTGTGGGTTCGTGGCAGAGCTCACCGCTGCGGGAACGCGGACCCCACGCCACGTAACACCACTCCCATTAGGATTCCTCAGCCCCACGTGTCCGATCCATCTTGCACACCCCCCCCCCCCCCCCCCCGTTGCGCCGATTAACCCTTCCAGCCGCGTTCTCGTTAAGACGCCACTACCCCGCGACTGCAGGGTTAGTTCCGTCTTGTGCCAGCTGGACCACGTTCCAGCTGTCACGAACCGGGCCAACTAATGGTTGACCCCTCAATCCGCGCATGGCTGGCGTGTACCGTGGCTTGCACGCATAAACAGGGCGCTCATGCCATGTCTCATCCATCCATGCATGTTCGCATACCATACACATGGTAACAGAGACCTGTGCGTCTGGGGAACCGCCTCCTCTCTTCCCCACGGCTCGTCTCTTTTAAAAAGAGCCCCCAAACACTCTCTTCTAGGTGGAAGCAGACGCAGAGAGAGAGAGAGGGGGGGAGAGATGGATAGCTACTGCCGGATGCCCGAATCAGAGAGCTCGGCCTTGATCGGGGAACGCGGCGGCGACCTGGACTTGGCGGCGGAGGGAAGGAAGGAGAAGGCGGTGCGGGACTGGGAAAATCAGGTGGAGGAGCTGATGGAAGAGGAGGAGGGGGAGCTTGCGGTGGAAGAGTACTGCGAGGGTGCTACGTTGGAGGAGGCGTGGATGTGGAAGGGGAAGAGAAAGGGGAGTAGCGGCGGGGTGATGCTGGAGGGTTATGTGGACGGGTGGGAGCAGGGGTCCGACGGCGGAGGAGAGGGGGGCGGGGTGGGGAGGACGAAGAGCCTCACGGACGAGGACCTAGAGGAGCTGAAGGGGTGCTTGGATCTGGGATTCGGGTTCTGTTACGAGGACATCCCCGAGCTCTGCAACACCTTGCCGGCGCTGGAGCTGTGCTACTCGATGAGCCAGAGGTTCCTGGACGAGCAACAGCAGACCAGGTCACCCGAGTCGCCCGTGGTGGTCTCGGAGCATTCCCACTCCTGTTCCAGCCCGATTGCAAACTGGAAGATCTCCAGCCCTGGTAAGGAGACGCCCTACTCTTCCTTTCTCGTATTTATCATCTCTGATTAGAGTTGGGAAGTCGATGGCTTGTGTCATGTTTGCTCAGCAACATCATTTCAAGTTTTCTTCGTAGTTGATAGGGGTTTTGATCCCTGTCGTCGTCCAGCTGATAGTTCATTAAAGCACTGGTTTGTTTGCTTCTTTTTTTTTCTTTGATTTCTCTTGAGATGCATGATTAATGATCACGTTGGTGCCTGTAAAGAGGTATATGATGTGTTCTTAATGTGAAAAAGATGCGATTCTGGGCAAGCAGAAGGCGCTGATCTTCTAGTAGGAGGTTGTGACCCTGCTTGGTTGAGCTGAGACCATAATTGATCTGCTTTCCGTGCTTACTCTTGATTGATAACGGGAAAGGTGAAAAAGCTAAAATCGACAAGAATTTCTGGTCCATCACTTGGGAGAATTCCCAAGGAGATCAAAGAGCGTATTGCGTGGGAACAGCGGAGTTGGCATAAGCAGTTCATATCAGCATAATCATCAGCTAAGAGAAAAATTCTAAAATCACTTGGGAATCTGCATGAATGCAGAGTCCGGATTATCCTAAGTAGATTAGTAGATTAACCACAGGCTATTTAAATGAGATACATCTTTTGTGTGAGCACTTAAGAGTTCGTTGCATTATCTTTTCTTCTCCCAGTTTATTTCTGGCCTGGTTGCATTGCATTGCTAAACACACGCAAGATTCTGTAGCTGGTGGGTGTGTAGAAGATTGATTTTTTCAGACATCAGTCATAACTTGTCTCTTGTTTTCACATCCAAGCATGTTCCCACTTGGAAATGCATGTCAGTTTTTAGCCACAAGGAAAAGAGATGCCCAGAATCCTTTTTCCTTGGTCATCGTTGTGATTCCTCTCCCTCCATCCACCAATAATTGCTTCAATCCCAATTCCGTTGGTGAAAGACTAAAAAATATCTTTGTTTCTTCGCTTCAGGTGACCATCCGGAAGAAGTCAAGGCGAGGCTGAAATATTGGGCACAAGCGGTGGCCTGTACAGTGCGGCTATGCAGCTAGCACCTACCACCATCGTCTGTGTAATTGACGAGGAATCGGCTTCTTCTTTCCCATGGGAGGGATTGGACTCGCGGGAACCTTTTTGTAGATGAGCTCTCTCTGCCACGCGCCTCCCGTGCCTCGAAGGCGACGGGGACGCCGCAGCCCGTCTGGTAGAGTTGAGAGAGAGAGAGAGAGCCCGGTGGCCGGAATCTGACCTGAACAAGAACGAGAGGAGAGATGGGAAGGACGAAGTAGGTGATCCAAATGTTGAGCATCAGAAATAGAGGAGGGAAAAAATATTGTACGATGTACCACCCGGGCCTCGTAACTTTATGAGATATATAGATTATCTGTGCATGATTGTACGCTAGCATGTTACTGATATGATGAATAAGATCGCCCATTTTTCAAGTATTAACTGTTATGTCAGGGTGCACTTTCCATTATTGAGACAAGGAGAAGGATTCCTGCATTGATAGTATATTAATAAGAACTGGCTTTTGTTTAATACCCAACTTCCAACGATACGAAATTTTTTTTTTTAAAATGGCAGATGTGGCCAACTAATTAATACGTGGGGGTTGGGATTCCATTTGGATCGCTTCTGGCCGGGACCCTGTTTTTCTAGAGGTGATAGCTCAAGTTTGATCAGATTTTGAGCTAATAGACCGGGTCTTTGGGTTTGGCGTTTAGTGGGAGACAGCTACGTTCTTGGTTGCCAGTCTTGGGCAATAATTGGATGTCAGTCATGCCTCGGTGTCTCATGTAAGCTGTCTGCTCACAGTAGGTAATTAGAAAGTAATTGTCTCTCCTAATATCCTATGTGTCAGCTCATGTTAAGCGGTTACATGGATGGTGGGTGATTGGTTAGGATCTATCAATCAATTTTTAAATTCAAATGTTCAAAGAGGTTAGTTTGATGGCACATGTAACATAAATTTGAACCTATGTTAAGGACGATGCAATTTATATTTTGAAAGTTGAAAGGATTCCCACTCCTCTCCTATATCTCCACCTTAAATTTCATACTTCGCCTTTAATTGCCACCAATTGTACTCTTCTTATATCAATATCAATATTTATATTTTATACTAAAAATATTAATAATAAAATTAATATTATCCTAAAATTACTACTCCAACCAAACATGGCATAGGATAAGGTGAGAAAACTTAGGGTAGCAAACTTTTAAGCCAGTGACTCAGTAGATGCTGTTTTATTAAGAAAATATTTTCCCAACACCGTTGGTAAACACTAAAATGTAACGCCAAGTCCAAAATGAAGTCACATATATATATCAAAATTCTAAATAATATTGTATTCTTTTTTTGTTTTACATCTATGTCTAATTTAGTGTTTGTTTGAGTGTTCCATTAATATTATTATCGATTTTATTACGTCCATGCTATTGCTGGAGTTATTACTGTCTTCTGATGACGTGGGTTGTCCAAGTGGAACAGCGTGCACTCGGTTGGTTGGCTGACATTTGTCGACCCAAATGGGAGGTGGCTTATGACATCTGAATCATTACCTTCTCCAAAACTTCATCAAATATATAAATATCACATCAGATTATTCAAAAATAAGATTCTAATTTTTAGAGAAAGAGAGAGTGAAATTTTTTTATTTTTTATAATCTCTAAAAATTCTTTTTCATCATATTTTTCTCACTCTAAAAGATTACGAAAAAAAATCGATTGAATTATCAAAAGTAGATTAGTCTATGTAATGTTTGTAATTTGTTTTTAATTAAGGAGAGGGGATCACTGGGTAGGAAGACACTCCAAAAGATAGTAAAGGGAGTTTCGAGCGGAATAAAATACAAATTTTGCTCAACAAACTATGGTCATAGCTATCATACATTGTCAGATCATCAATAGGCAAGCGTGTTTGCACAGAGGTCCCAGGATCCTCAGCTTGCTTCTGCCGCTGTTGGAGGTTAACGTAGAAGATGCGCCCATAACATAACGAGAGCTGTGCCTCCCTTTCAAACCTAATCTAAGGTTGCGTTTCTAAAGGAGACGGGATACAATATCGAGTTTAGATACGGGACGTAATTCGAGATTATCCTGAAAATATTTTAGAGAGAGAAAAATCATGGTTAAGATAACTTTCAGGTATTTTTTCCTCATCTCCTTTTTTTCTCCGTCTCTCTCTCTCTGCTTTTCAATATCCACTGTTTGCAAATTATGATGGGACATATCACTATTTGGAAACATTTGTTTTTTTTGGGGGGGGGGGGTGAAGATTTGGGGACTATAATCTCCCCTCAAAATTAATGTTTCCAAATGCAAGAGAGAATAAGTTAGTTTTCACCAAAATTTGGAGATTTTGAAGAAAAAAACTCTATTTTTTCTTTTTATATTTCTTTGACGATCACAATTCATCTTTCGAAGAATCTGATGTTACTATGATAATGATTACATTTGATTCCCAATGTTTCTTGGTTATGTTAAACTCCAAAGTTGATGCCTGCGTTATAAAAAAAATCAATCGATCCTTTTCTTTTACTATCTATACTATCTAACTAAGATCTAAATATACTCTAGTTCTAAATTACCAGCTAATTATGGCATATGTGCTGTGTCTTTGGGGAAAAAAGATAGTTTGAGCTGGCTATATATGCAGATGGATACGTCCTGTAATTTTTGGATAAAAGACGCCCTTATACGTTACAAATGGCTACTTTCGTACATGTCACCTATATTCACTGTTGTCATAATCGGTCGGATCGGTCGGTCGGACTGTGAATCGATTTAAGAATCGGTCCGATTAAGATCGATCCGGTCTAATGTTAAAGAATCGGACGAACCGGACGTACCGCAGTTTGACCGATGAACCGGTCTGAACCGATTCACCATTTAAAATAAAAAATAAATGTAAAAATATTTAAATATTCAAAATAATATTTATATGTGAGCAAAATTATCTTATTATTATTGATTTACTATTATTTATCATTTTATTTTAGATATATTTGAAGTTTAAAAATTTAAAAGAGCATAGATGTCAATTGTGAAGAGTAAAGATCAATAGAATATTACAAAATTTTAAAATCAATTTATTTAACCATGTTATTATTATTATTTACTTGTATAATTACATAATCATAACTAATAATTTATATATATGTTATTTTATTTTGATCATTATATCGTATTTCTTATTATCTTCGGTTATAGAATCAGGTCAGACCATGTATCAATGATTCAAAATTATGATGACGTCACGGTTCAAATCGGTTCGATTGAACGATCTGATCGATTCGAACCGAACCAATTCATTGATCGATTCAGACACCGATTCAATTCTGATAACATTGCCTATATTTTCTATCCGACTGCGTAATCGTTTAGAAAGCTTTTAATATAAATCTTCGGATCTGTCAAACATAAAGCCATTTAAATATCTTAAACCGTTTCTTACTGTGTACTGAGCCATGGCGTGCCAACAGCCCAATATCCCACTAAACGTTGCCCACATTGAAAGAGGGCCTCTTATTTAGGTAATTCTGAAACTTGTCCTTGAACCTTGCAATGCTCCCATCTTTTTCCCCACATCGTCTCTTCCCCAGATGCTACGGGGGGCGTCCAAGCTCGCCCGTCGCGTCTGCTCCTTCACCGCCGGTTCCTCTCCCAAATCTCCTCCCACGTTCTCGAGAACCCAAACCCCAGCGAAGCCCTTCTCCACCGCAGTCGAGTCTGAGCGTCCTAGGAACGCACCGACCTCCGAATCCTTCACCAGTAGCAGGAGGAACAGCCGCCGGGACATCACTCCCGCTCCCCGTCTCCGGTGTGACCCCATCGCCCCGACCCCAAAGAGCTACGCCCACCCGGAAGCGGAATCAATATGCTGTCTGCTGTCCGAGTCGTCCAGCCGGAGACGGGCGGTCCCCGACCTGCTGAGGGATCACCGGGACAAGCTCAGCTCGGAGCTCGTTCTCCATGTCCTGTGCGGCTACAGGAACCTGGGCCGGGCCCGGACCCTGGAGTTCTTCTCGTGGGCGGGGACCCATCTGGGCTTCCGCCTCGACGACGCCGTCGTGGAGTACATGGCCGACTTCCTCGGCCGCCGGAAGCTCTTCGACGACCTCAAGTGTCTCCTGAGGGCGGTGCATTCCAGCAAGGGCAGGGTCTCGTCGCGGGCGGTCTCCATTTGTATCAGGTTTCTGGGTCGGCAGGGGAGGGTGGCCGAGGCGCTGTCCCTGTTCGAAGCCATGGAGGAGGAGTTTAACTGTCCCCCGGATAACCTCGTCTTCAACAACGTCCTCTACGTGCTCTGCAAAATGTCGCTCACCGATGGTTCGATCGAAGTCGCCCTTGCGGTTTTCCGGAGGATCAGATGCCCCGACGAGTATTCATATAGCAACCTGCTCGTGGGTCTGTGCAGGTCTGGTCGACTGGAGAAGGCCCTCAAGTTGTTCGACGAAATGGCTGAAGCCGGCTTTGCCCCCACAAGGAGCGCAGCCAATGTGCTCATCGGGGAGCTTTGTGAATTGGGCGTCAAGAGCGAAGCGGTGGGGAAGGTTCCAGTGATGGGCGTCCGACGGCCGTTTGACATCGTAGTTCCAAATGTGGGGGCGAAAACGGGCATGAAGCCTTGTGTTGAGGTCTTTTGGACAGTGTGGAAGCTAGGGTTGCTGCCGAGTGCCTTTGTTGTTGTCCGGCTTATTTCGGAGCTCTGTCACTTGGGGAAGATTGAGGAAGCAGTTGCTATTTTGAAGGCAGTTGGGGACAAGGCGCCGAGATCCTTTGAAGAGAGCTATGTGACCACGATGAAGGCACTGTGCAGGGTGCGTCGGACGGATGATGCATGCGAGCTGTTTGAGAGGATGGTTTCCCTTGGATTGAAGCCCAAGGTTACTGTTTACAGTTCAATTATCTGTGCATTTTGCAAGCTGGGGAATTTGGAAGGAGCTGAGAAATACTTCAATATTATGAACAGGATGAGGTGTGAACCAGACAGTGCTACGTACACGGTGCTGATCCATGCCTACTGTGGGATTCAGAATTGGAAAGCAGCTTATGAGCTGTTGGTAGAGATGATAGGATTGGGTCTATGCCCTCATTTTGAAACATGTAGTCTGGTGGACAGCTTTCTCAAAGGCAGTGGAAGAATTGATCTTTCAGTAAACTTGGAGGCAAAAAGGGGAGTTCAGATCTTGCTTCGGCAGTGCAAAACTGGTAAGTTGGAAGCTGCCTATGAGACACTTAGTACAATGAATGGCAAGGGCATTTATCCTCCCATATATATCATAGACACTCTGAAGCATACATTTCGAGGATCCAGCAAGTGGAAGATGGTGAAGCAGCTGCTCGACAGAATGGACCAACTTCCTCTCCGAGATATGCCTGAAACTTGAAGGTTTTGCTGCATCAAGTGATGCCATGCTGACATATTGAGAGGTGCCAATGAATTCTTTTCAACTTCCTCACTGGCACAAGCGTTGCCTGATCCATTGCTTACTGTTCAACTTGAAGGAAAATTATGGGGATGTTCTAAGTTTCATTGTCCCTTAGAATGATGCACACTGGACATTCTAATCCGAATTCGGTGGATAGAGAATCATTGTAAATATAAATGATGAACATGAGTTGTACGATCTCATATTCAAGGTTTGTTTGGTTTCACGTAGAAAGCTGGATTTAGTACAACATTTCACGGTATCGTTCGGTGTTTTGCTACAGACCAAACAGCTCCTTGGTTGAAAAAAAAGAGAGTTTCTGCACCGTTTTGAATTCCTAATCTTCCCCGAGATCATCATTATGAATCTATGTTGTGCCCCATCATTGCTGCTTAGAATGTTAGTCAGAGGATGGGGGATTTATCCTGGCAAAATTCACTAGGGGGTCCATTGACATTTTCTCTTTGCTTATAAGGAACTCTAGGTCCATTGCTCCATTGGCCTAGCTTACACTTGAGGGAGGTGGGCAACCAGTGTGCCCTCTCTGTTTCTGACCTCATCAACTTTGTTTATTCCTCCATTAAATTTGGCGTCCATAAATTAATGTCCAGAATATAGTTGCCTCGAAATGGTATATCCTCTGTGACCGTCCATAAGCAGAAAATAAACCACTGCGTGTCGATATTTTAATTAAAAAGTTCAGTTGCTTTTATGGGGATGCTCTGGGTAAAGTATGTACGGTTAATGGACTCGTCGATGATCTTTTGTTCTATTTAGGAAGCACTTAAATTTTTTAAAGCGTTTTGCCTATGAGAAACAACATGTCTGATGGTACGCAGTTTTCAGCTTATGGTTGTTGGTCTAGTGTTTTTGAGGGGAGAATGGTGTGAGGAGAATGGTGTGACTTAAAAGTCATTTATCATATAAAAAAATGATTACATATATGCTTTTACTATAAAAAGAAATTACAAAACTCTCACTCTTATAAATACATTTACCTATGTAGCCCCGTCGGTCCAGCTTGTGTTATTGCCTCTTTAATGCATTCTATTATTCTTATATAAGGCAAAGTCTGCTCTGAAAAAGATGATCATGTGTTTCAACCTAGAGTAAAACTTGCCTGCAGGCCCTGGCTTGTTGCACCGTCACGTGATGCAAAATTTTCGTAATTTTTTTTTGAAAAAAAAAATCTGTTGGATGTTGCACTACCTCGTGCGGTGCACCAAGCAAGGCAGCGTAGCAAGTGGATCTCCTTGAACTTATTTCTTGTGAAAAATGTTTAATACACAGCCTGGGTTAATTACTCACCCATGGATTGCACCAAACAAACTCTTTTTTTTAATTTTTTTTGACATGAAATTCACGTCTCCCTCAGATGACTCGGAAAAATTTAAAAAATAAAAAATCAGATTCAATGAATACTGTTTGACCTACTTTTTGTTGAATCGAGTTTTTTTATTTTAAAATTTTTAAGCAGTCTGATGGAGGCATATTTTGTACGATAAATTAACGGAAAGTGGATCTCATGTAATAAAAAATTAATTAAAATTAATTTATTTGATACATATTATAAGTGTATAATTGACCTGAATGTGCACTAAACATAATTCATTTCTTTCAGGGTCGTGGATGCGCTGGACTCACTACGCCGAACTATGGCCCGTCTATTGCCCGGCCCGCATCTCCGCTTCTGCCCCTACCCACATCCAAGGTTGGCCCGACCCAGCCCGTCTCCCAATGGTACGTCCCACACTCACCCGGCCGCAGCGGCCCCAGTGCCGGCGGACGCACCCGCGTTCGAGTTCCACCTCCCCCTCCCTCTGCGTTCTCCCTCCCCTCCCCCGGATATCCGTTGGCCCCAGCAACCACCCCTGCGGCAGCAGCGGGGATTCTGCTTCTCCCTCTTTGCCGCCGTAGTTGCCTTTCTCTTCCTATTCCTCCAGTCGCAGTCTCCTTCGTAAAGGCCGGGCGCAGGTGGCGGAGGTGGTGGAGGCCGCAAAGGCCGTGAAAGATGGAGGTGGAGAGGAAGAACGCCATGCGGCAGACAGAGAAGCTCAAGGCCGAGTTCCATTGCGAGGCCACCGTAGATTATGAGGCGAAGGTGAAACAAATTTTTGTTTTTGTTTTGTTTCTAATTACATGGGTGCTGGATCCATATCTTTGCTATGGCAGGAGCATGGGGATGTGGATCCACGTCCTTAGTTTAATGGCGTGGGGGCAGATCGCCTGGGATGGATCTAGGGGTGACGGTCACCGGCCACGATGAGGGAGAACCCAAGGTGGAGATGCCACAGTTCTGGATCTGCGAGTGTACCAGGATGAGCTGGAGATGCCATGGTCTCCTTCCTTTGCGGCAACGCGAAAGACCGGTCTCCCGGCCCCCGGCGATGATGAGGAGCGGCGTTGGCAGGGGCAGAGGAGAGACGGCGCCGTTGAGCTTGTCACCGTCCGTTGGAGACGAGAGGGCGGCAGATCGCAGCGCGGGTTTGTCTCCTTCGTCCTCACTCTCCAGCTTTTGTAACAACGGGCCTGCGGGGTGGGCTGGCCCGCAAAATCCTAATTGGGCTCATCCCAGGATTAACCCAAAGTTGCACCAGAGTTAACCCCCATTTGATTTGGCAGTCAGGATGAGTAAATCTCGTGAAAAATGGGTTAGTTTTGGGTTAATCTGGTATAACATGTCCCACATCTAGGGATGTAAATGGATCGGGTTCGACTCGACTAGATCAATACCATATCCTATCCGTGAAAAATTTACAAATACCATATCCGAATAGTACCCTATTATTTTCGCAGGTATGAATACGGGTATATCCGTCATGAGTATAGATATACTCGCAGATATCCGTATCCGTCCATTAAATATGAGTCTACATCTACGTATAAGGAAATGTGAGATTTATGAGAATTAGAAATTCGGTCGATTCTTTCTTTTCTAAAGTAATTTTTATGTTTTATGAAAACGTCGTTACAATTTTAGTAAGAAGTCTAAATTCAAACTCAACGAGACGGACAATGGGTTAAGTTCATGTCAAAATCATAGGCCTAACATGCACAATAAGTTATTAAGAGCGGATTCGGATCGGGTATAGATTCGGGTGCACTAAATCTATATCCTATCGGAATATGAAATATGTATTTTAAACATATCCGAACCCGAATCCATATCCGTTTATTCGAGTATTACTCGACTCATCACGGGTCGGGTGATGCAAGTAATCGGATTTGCGGATATTTTTGACATCTCTACCCACATCCAGAGTGGGACAAGGTAACCCACCTTCGCGGCCCATGTGAATGCCTGCGAAACTCTCTCTCTCCCACCCCCACCCCCATGGCCCACCCACCCGTGTAATTCTAAATCCTCTCTCCCCATGTTCCTCTCTTTCGCGGCGTTTACAACGTTGCCGATGCTGACCTAGAGCAGCCCGCCCTGGCCTGACGATGTCTCGGCATGCCGGCAGTAGGAGCAATGGCCCCCCGTCTGGCTGTTGGTGATGTGATCCCCTGCCCTATCGTCGGCCCCGTCTCTCTCTCTTTCTCTCTCTCCCTCTCTCTCCCTCTCTCTCTCTCTCTTTCTCCGTCACAATACTATAACAGATCAAGGGGGACTTTCCGACTCTGCACACTGATGCCCCACCCCGAACACCGCCGGTGACACCTAGCCCCACCTCAGTGTCTGGTGATGCCCCTCACCCTCCCTCGCCAGTGACGCCTCTCTCTCTCTCTCTCTCCCCGTGCAATGTACGCACTATACCCACGCCTCTGCCCGCACCCCCATCTCTCTCTCTCACTCTCTCACAAACCCCTGCCTCCTCCCCCCCCCCCTCACACCTCTGTCGGCACCCCTCCCCATCCATCTCTCTCTCTCTCTCTCACACACACACACACACGCGCGCGTGCGCGCACACACACACATGAAATTTCTCTGTCACGGACATTGCGGACAACCTTCTAATATGGTCGGGGCATTTATGAAAAATCATAAAAATCATCGATTTTATTCTAGAGTTGCCTCTTCACACACACACACATGGTAGGGGCAGTTATGAAAAATCATCAATTTTATTCTAGAGTTGTCTCTTCACACACAGAGATCTGGTGCACCACCGGTTGTTGTATGCAGGATTTTATAAATCGATTCGATACATGATGAATTGCTCGCGAACTGCTAAACTTCCCCTTAAATGAGAAATCTTTTAACTAAATGAGTCACGTATAAATTTTTGTTATTTTTTATTATAATAATATTTATAAAGTAGTATATTCTTATTGGCACTTAACGATACATTGTCGTAACATATCGTATTGACAAAAAATTGATACGACTGATACGATCGAGTTGACAAATCTTGATTTCACGGTCAATAAAACAACTTAGTTTTTTTTATTTTTTAAATACTTATTTTTATAAACTATCCATATGTATTGTTTCATCTTAGATCTAATGATTAGAAAAAATTTAAAAACAGAATAGATAATTTTAGAGTAATGCTTTGTGCACCAAATCCGGTGCACAAAGCTATGTCACATTGTAATACCCATTCTCATTGGCTCCCCAAAATGGTGAAAAAACTCTTTCTGTGTAGAAAAGTATGCCCCCGTCAGACCCGTACGGTGCACTTTTTCTCCCTTTAAAGATCGAGCATGTTCGATGAAAAAATGCAAGACTGAAATATTTTGTTATAGAAATAAAATATTTTAGTATAGAATTGAAACATTTTGTTAGGTTTCGTTATTATAACAAAATATTTCATTTTTGTAATGTTTTATCTTTATAATAAATATTATGATCACGTAACAAAATGTTTCATTTGTATAAAATATTTTATTAGCTTATTTATGAAGTCAAACAAAATATTTCATTCATATAATAAAATATTTTATTTGTATACAAAATATTTGAGTGTTACAAAATATTTTATTACTGCATTTTTTCATCGAACGAGCTCGATCTTTAAGTGACGAAAAAGCACGTCGTACGAGTCTGACGGGGACATACTTTTATGCGCATAAAGGGTCTTTTCACTTTTTTGAGGGGCCAATGAGAATGGACATTACAATGTGACATGACTTTGTGCACCGGATTCGGTGCACAGAACATTACTCATAGTTTTAATAGGCCAATTTTGATGGATCCATTTTTGTTGAAAAGGGACCGCCTATTCTTTTTTTTTTGAATTCTTTTAGCTGTTCGATCTAAAATCCGATGACATGAATGGATGGTTTGCATAAGAAACTACAAAAAAATTAAAAAAAAATCTTTTAGCTGGCTGTTGCAACGCCAACCGTGCAGCAAGCGGGACTCAATCCTAATAAAAGTAAAAAGCCCTTCCCAGCCCGCTTGACTTCGTTAAGACTAAAATCTTGGAATGATTTACAGCCCATGATTGCCCCGACCCTAAAGTTCAAGGGCCTACCAGGCCCGTTAATGGTCTTAGTTCTTTTTAAATTTGAATCTCTTTATTTTAACAATTGCATTTTTTTTACCATCCTTTTTTTGTTATTGTTATAAATAATCTCATCCAAAAATACCTGTCTCTCGCCATTAGCATTCTATTAAAATTTAAAATCACTTATTTGCCTCTAGTTAATTTTTAACTGAATTTAAAAAAAAAGACCAAAATACCCGTAATCTTCTCCTAAAAACTCTCTCTCTCTCTATTATCTCTCCTTTCTCTTTAGCAAGATGTGTCGGAAAAAACAACACTTTTTATAGAAGCATTTTCATCCAAATTTGTAATTTATAGGGTGTTTGGAGCACTTTAAAAAAAGAAACTCTTTCTATCTAAAATATTATGTTATGTTAATTTTTAATTTAATTTTTAAAATTAATAAAAATAGATATTATCTGTTTGATAAAATTATTATAATTTTTAAATTTTGTGTTAACTTGTTTGGCATGGCATCGCCGGCAAATCCGTTACTGACCGTACATGGGCCTCTCCCACCACCGCCAAAAGCACCGGCGGCACCACCACGACGTGTTCCCCCGCCTGAACATCCCGCCTCTAGTGGAGCCGCCGCCCGATGGGCATGCCGAGGTCGCAGGGGGCAACCGGAGGGGGGGGTCGGAGGGGGGGGGTCGCAGGGAGGGGAGGGGGCTGCGGGCGGAGGGGGGAACCGGAGGGGAGGGAGGGGACTGCGGACGGAGGGAGGCCTCATGGGGGAGCCGCAGGGGGGGAGGGGGGAGGGGGCTGCCGGGGAGGGGAGGGGAGGGCCGCGGGGGGGGGAGGGGGCTGCGGGCGGAGGGGGGGCCGCAGGGGGGAGCCGGAGGGGGGGGGAGGGGAGGGCCGCCGGCGCCGATGGGGGGGACGCAGGGGGAGGGGGGAGAGGGAAACACAGGGAGAAGGGGGGAGAGGGAACCGCAAGAGGGGTCACGATCCGAGCGCTCTCAAAAAAAAAATACTCTAGAGTTATTTTTATTTGAAAAGAGATTTTAACGTAGTCAATTTCTCTTTTAAAAATTAGAGAAGTACTTACCAAACGCCGTTAAGTGAGTTCTCTCTCTCTTTTTTAAATTTGAGAGAAAAAGAAGGGAAAAAACATAATCAAACACCCCATTAATAGATAAAAATGTCATCCCAAATGATAACTAATCGCAGCAATAATTTTGCACTGATATTTATTCAAGAAGGTTATTTATAATAATGGTTAAATATTATGATAATTTTACAATTATTTAAATAAGATGATTATTTGGCAGTTATTTTCTAAAGGAAGATGCCCCATGCATGTTCCATCCATCCACACAACATGATCATGCATTTCCTTTCGGTGTCACCCATGAAATAGGGAAGTATGTGTGCGTCACAAGTGCATCCACATTACTGTCCACCGACCCCCATGCCCATCACGTTCTCAACACACCACTCACGAACTGTCTTTCTTTATTTTTTTAATCCAGTGAGTATTTATTACAGTGGAAGGAGGGAGAGCGGTCACCCCTAAGGAAGGGGAGAGGCGCTTCACCCCAGCCACCGAACATGATAAGAATTGTATTAATCATGCAACAAAAAGGTACATCAACAGGACTAGGGCCGTAAAGAGGGGCACCCTACCTTATCAAGCGGTCCCTTAACATAGAGAGGAAGATCAGCCCAAGACGCCCAAAAAGAGGGGAAAGAGAGGGTGCATCCCACAGCAGCCAACATATCAGCCACTTGGTTAGCCTCCCTGAACACGTGCGAAATAGATACATCTATGGAGCTAATGACGGTAGCCACATCAAACAAAATGAGGGATAGCCTCCATAGACAGGAGTATTGGCCCGAAACAATATGTGCCAAGACAAGGGAGTCAGCCTCGACCGCAACAGACTGAACCCCGCGTTCACAACAAAGGAGAAGACCATCCCGAAGAGCAAGAGCTTCTGCTTCAAGGCTGGAAGAGGCAAAAGGATAAGCTGCAGCCGCGGCCCAAAGAAGGGAGCCGTGAGAGTCTCTCAAAACAACGCCACCTCCTGTTACACCCATACTGCGCTTAAAAGCGCCATCGGCATTCATCTTCAATCTCCCCGAGGGAGGGGGAAACCACCGTACGAGCCTTGGGAAAATAGGATGAGGAACCTTAAGAGGGATGCCCCAGGCTTCAAGAACTTCCTTCTGAGCAGGCTGAAGTTGTCGTCCTTTTATTTGGCATCCGAGCATAATAGCACACACAGATTGCAACACCCTGAAGAAGATATGGCGAGAATTCATGGGCCGGCCTTCAAATCGTGCAGTGTTCCTGCTGTGCCAAACCTCCCAAATACTAGCCAAGAAGATGCAACGAGTCAATGTCCCAACCACGGTAGTGAGATGCAATGTGCTCAAGAAGTCAGCAACAACCGCAGCGGCGGAGGGGGCTGCACCGACGTTGTTATGCAAGAAGTCCGAGAAGTAAGACCAAAGCTCCCTTGCCACAGTGCTCCGAAATAGCAGATGCAAATCAGTCTCAATGCATGGGGGACGAACTGTCTTTCTTCATGAGCCATAACTCGCCGCTTAACTTGGCATCTCCAACTCGTGGAGAAGAGTTCCATTGGCAGGTAGTCCTTCCCCGGCCGGCAGCAGCGTCACCGTGTAAAGATCTCCTTCCTCATACTCGACGAGCACCCAGCAAATCTTTTCCCACTTCCTTGTGTCCTCGGAGATGACATCTCCCCTTCAAGCTCTTCCTACAGCCCACTGATCCTCCACGACGGTGAGTACGCCCCCACAATGATAACCCAGCCAAATCTCCACGTAGAAAGTGCCGGGATTACATATTCTTGTTGATTTGTTCTGCGATCCTGCATGACAGTGAGAACCCCCCCACACACACACACACAAGGGAAACCCAGCCAAATCTCCACGTAGAAAGTACCGGGATTACATATTCTTGTTGATTTGTCCTTCAGAAACTCCTGCCCTTGTTTTAGGGGAATGGTCAAATCTTAGGTCTCATCCCTTGAAGAGAACGGAGGCCTATCCCTTGGCCTCTCTTTGGTATGGAGTTAGGTTAAAGATGGGCTAAGTCAACTCAATTAAAGTAGTCCGGAATTAATTTATTTTTGATTTGGTAGGAGGGTAATTAATCTGGGAGTAAGGATGTGGGCTAACCTAATTTTAATCTAGTATGATTTGATAAATACTAAGTTAACCAAATAATAATGAGAGAGAGAAATAACATTTATTATGAGAGAGAGAGAGAGACACATTTAATTGAGTATTTATTGAGGTAGGAGGTTAAGTCACCTTAATCCACCTTTGGGTGTGGGTTTCAAAACCAAGGAATATCTCTGGGTTAGCCCTTAATCTAACCTGACTAACACTAACTCCTTATTAAAGCACAAAAAAAATTATTCTGGAGTTAACTTAGAGTTAATCCCGAGATAAACTAATACCAAAGAGACTGAGAAATAGGGATACGGGGGCCGGGGTGATGCGTATCACAGTCCTCCGTGTCCAACTCCAACGCTTTCCACAGCGAGAGACTTCGGGAGAAGGGCTCTGTTGAGAACGTTGGCCAACGTAATTTAGGCACCGTTTGGATGGGATGATCGGGGTGGAGATTTATTGAAAATCTATATGATCTACGACTGTCATGTTGTCAAAGATTGTAAAAAAGATACAATTTTATCAGTGGTTATCAATTTATCTGGGCACCGATTCACCAGAGACGCCAATTGCTGAAGGACATCCTCACCCGTGCCGCATTTAATGTTCAACCTAACTTACTGTATACACCTTTTCACGTTGTCGAGGGAGGAATGTGAAAAAGACGAATGATCAGGGATGCAAATATCTTTAGGTCCAGTGCGACTTGTTGAGATTTTTCCCACCCCATGTGATACGTCTGCTTTCTCTCTCTCTCCTGAAAATCTTCTAAGCGCAAAAGTGGATGACATTTTGAGCAATTTGTTTGGGTTGAGATTTTGCAATGGATTCCCCCGTCATCCCAAACAAACAGTGTCTTAGCCTAGGTTTTGGTAATGGGATGAGGAAATTTAGAATGCGAGTACGTGTTCAAGGTTGAAACTATGTTTAAGCTGTTATTTTGTTTTTAATTAGCTGATCGGATTTTACTCTATGTCGAATAAGGAAATATTATTCTTTAACAATAGTTTTTTTAATTTTGGATAAGAAGTGAGTGAGAATAAGAATGGGTGTAAATTGGCATAACTACCCTCTTTTAATTGACGATGGATTGGGACGTCAGAAAATAGCGAATAGAGAAGTTGACATCATGAGGGAAACTTTTCTTATTCTCGAGTGGACAGGAGCTAGAATCTGTGTTGTTCTTGCAATTTGCTGGACTATGGATTCTAGCCTTTTTCCCTGCTCAAGCAGAATTTGGATCATATTCTATTCCAAGTCACCGAAGCAAAGATTTTTTAGATATCTTGGCATTCGAAGGCAGGGTTTGCTCGTATATGGATTCTACCCTTTATCCTGTTCAAGCAAAAATTTGGATCCTATTCTATTCTTGGTTACCAAGGGTTAAGGTTTAAACGAAGAGAGGAGGACGCATTAGTCTAATGCGCGGCCTATGTAAGAGTGGACGCACAGGAATGCTGGAGACGGGCGTCTGAGAGACTGCAACTGTGTGGGTTCGCCATGGCCGTCAACGGATTCGTGGATTGGAAAGGAAGACCCATCGACAAACAGAGGCACGGGAAGACCAGAGCCGTCGTGTTCATCCACTGTAAGGATGCCTCTGAGGACCCAAAACTCTCAAGTCTTCTCTACTCTGCTTTCCCCCTTGAACCCACCACCGTACGTTTGATCCTGCCTTGTCGACGTTAAACTAG
This sequence comes from Amorphophallus konjac, assembly GCA_022559845.1. Classification (NCBI taxonomy): domain Eukaryota; kingdom Viridiplantae; phylum Streptophyta; class Magnoliopsida; order Alismatales; family Araceae; genus Amorphophallus; species Amorphophallus konjac. The sequence goes on from CM040128.1 coordinate 17,195,808, forward strand.
CTCAAACTCTGCTGTTTGTGGATTATATATGCAAGAGTACTCGGTGAGTTTTGCTCATCTCTGGCCTCTTCTTCCATGTAACTTAATGTTTGCAGTCATGGTGGTGATGTCCCACATGGCTTATGTGCCGAACGCGTTGAACCTGGTGACGTACCTCCATGGCACCATGCACACGGGGGTGGCGAGTTCGTCGACTATGGTGACCAACTTCATCGGCGCCACCTGCGCGTTTGCCCTCCTGGGAGCGTTCCTCTCCGACTCGTACATCACCAGATTCAAGACCATGCTCATCTTCGGGCCCTTGGAGTTCCTGGTGATCATCTCTCCTCACTTCCCACACGAAGACAGAGAGAGCAGTACCAAATGAAACTGCATGCTAAGTTGCTGGACTAAATATTTTATGCTCCCGTACCTGCAACCTCCCAATTAGTGATTACTTTAGAGCACTGCATATAATCCCATACTGCTGTGCTGCATCATCTCCTTGTAGAAGATGAGGGTTTGTGCAACGAACAGAGTTTGTCACATAGGAAGCAAAAATAGATAATAAAAAAAGGCCACGATGCAGTTTATCTCGTGAGGAATCCTCCGGTCGGCGGTGTTTGTTTGTATTAGGGGACGGCTGCAACCAGCAGGCCCCTCCATAATAGTGAAGAAGAATGAAAACAGGGCGATAAGAAATCTGGGTAGCCCACCTCAAGACAAACTACGGACATACAGAAACAAACTTGATACACAGAAGACAGCCTCGCTAATTAGGTCACAGTTCACTTGAACAAGTAAGGCTGTCACTAAAATCTCATTGCATGTATGTGTAAGGTCCACGTATGGGAAGCTAGCACCATGGGTTGCTATCCATGATTGGCTGGCAGGTTTTAGCTTTTTCCCTTGTTGATGACCGGCTCGTGACTCGAGAGGTTTTTCAGAATATTTTATGCTGCTGGGGATTGTCCACATTCCGTTGATTCCAATTAGATTGGCTTTCTCTTCAATCAATCAGAACACGGGTACTTGATAGTCTCTGCTATGAACACATAACAGTAACAAATGCAATAATTGTAGAACTTATTCAGCATTTCTTATCACTTTTTCTTGCACCTTGGTAAACAAGGAGAATAGCAAGATCATATGTTGTGATTAAAAAAAAACCTCCTGATAATTTAGTAAAAGGGATGCATTGTATGGCCACAACATTAAGCTCGGTCACATTTTGTCAGACTTTATGTTACGCAATCATTCATTGACATCTGTGGCATTATTTAAGACTCCAGAAAAAGGAATATGGAGACGTAAACAAGACCCTTTTTGTAAAACAGCTGAGCTCCTATAGAAAGTCTACTTGTGCAACTACTTCGGCCCAGGTCATACAATCACATAAACGGACTTAAACTCATCTACACCACGACCTTGATCCAACTAAGAGTACAGATATGAGGGAATGTTTCTTGCTCAATCCTTCAATGTAGGGATATGGATTGCTAGCACTGCAGGCACATCTACCGTCCCTAAGGCCTCCAGAATGCGACATTTCAAGGGAATGGAGCAACTGCAGGCAAGTCCACGGCTTCAATGCAGCCTTACTTTACATTGCCATGTACACCACCGCCTTGGGGGAGGGCTGCGTGCGTGCAAACCTTGCATCATTTGGGGGAGATCAGTTCGACAACGACGACCCGACAGAGTCACGGATGAAGTCCAGCTTCTTCAACTGGTTCACTTTTGGCATTTCCTTGGGAGCCTTCACAGGCCTCGTTCTTGTCGTATGGATTGAGAACAACAGAGGGTGGGACTACGGCTTTGGTGTCTCCGCTCTTGCTGTCCTGCTGGGACTTGTGGTTCTTGCTGGTGGGTTCCCTTTCTACCGCAACTTCAGACCAACAGGAAGTCCCCTGACTCGAGTGTTACAGGTGAGGCTTCCAGACTGGATTTACCCTCTGCGTATCATTAAGCTGCTAGCTCTTTCTTCCATGGGTGGTGTATTGAGTTGGGAACTTTGCGAGTGTAGACTTGAGGTCATGGCACCTCATGACCTGAGCAGCCTAATCATATTCTGGTTGAAAAGAATCTCACACAGTTTCCTGAATTTGCGTCAAACCTGCAGGTCTTTGTGGCTGCATTTAAGAATAGAAAACTGTTTCTGCCCGAAAGTGCGGATCACTTGAAACAAGAGAATGCTGATCAGGAAGAAACAGTCGACGGGGAAGTCCTCCCACCCACGAAGGGCTTAAGGTTGGTGCCTATTCCTCCTTTTTCTCTTTTAATAATTGCAATCATGGGAGAGAAGCAAAAAGGTCCTGGAGTAGAACATGATCAGAATACCCAAGATTAGACCATCGAGAGTGGAACTGTTGCATCAGTAAACAGAAAGAGTCTTTTAAGGAAGAACAATACTTATGACTCACCGTCTATTCCTTTCCGTGCTTATGATATAACATCTGGTTAGCGAGTCTTACACAGTGCCTTGTTAATTAGATTCCTTGATAAGGCCTCAATATCTCGGGGAGGAGCCGGAGACTGGTCTTTCTGCACAGCAACAAAAGTAGAGGAAACCAAAGCCGTCCTCAGAATGCTACCCATCTTCATAAGCGCCATAATAAGCTACACGCCTGCTCCCGTTCTACTGACCTTCACCGTACAGCAAGGCAGCGCGATGAACACCAAGCTTGGGAAGATCCACATACCTCCGTCATCTCTCTTTGTAATACCGGTGACCTTCCAGATGCCGATCCTGGTGGCCTACGACCGTTTCTTCGTGCCTTTCGCTAGGAGGATCACCGGGTACACCAGTGGCATCACCCACCTGCAACGTGTGGGCGTCGGCTACTTATCCATCTCACTGGCAGCATGTGTGGCTGCTGTCATCGAGAGGAAGAGAAGGATGCTGGCTGAAGAGAACGGCCTTGCTGACACAGGAGGAGCCGTGCCCATGTCTGTGCTCTGGTTAGGCGCGCAGTTGTTCATCTTCGGCATCACCGACGTGTCGACCTTTGTGGGACTGCTGGAGTTCTTCAACAGTGAGGCACCGAGGGGGATGAAGTCCTTGGGGACTGCAATATTTTGGTGTGCTCTTGGGCTTTCTTCCTTGTTGGGGACATTGCTAGTTCAGGCTGTGAATGAGGTGACAAGGCATGGAGATGGAAGTCCCGGGTGGCTGGAGGGGGACAACTTGAACAGGAGCCATCTCGATCGGTTCTACTGGTTGCTCTTTGCCCTTGGACTTGTGGCACTCTTGAATTATATGTATTGGGCTAGGATGTATGCCTACAGGCAGGATCCTCGAGTGCAAACGTGATTCCAGGACATAAAAATTCTGCATTCTCCAGCATGTCCAAGGGTTATGCTTCAATTTTCTATAGAGATCAGAGCTTAGCTGAACAGAGATCATGACATGGGTTCCAATGATGCTCCCGGACGGAAGCATGGATCTTGGAGTTCCTCTCTGTGTTGTGCAGAAATATGGAGTGTGAAAATAAATATTCCCGAAGCAATAGAAGATGAGACCCTTGTAGCACATTTTGATGAAAAAAAATAGAGACCCTTATGCATACCAATTAATAGAATAAAATTAGAACTATAACACCTACTTCAAAAATGCATAATTCATCTTCAATTTTCATTTGTACAGTGTATATTTTGATATTTATTTCTGATCGGATGAATATAAAATGAATGGCTTAAATAATGTAATTTATAATATCATATGATATATGAGCTTTTGACATGAGATTTGAATGATTTTTTATTTGTAGTTAAATTTACCCATTATAACTTATCCATGCTATCACACGAGGTCAAATAGAATAACCTGAATCACTTACCTTATTCAACACTTACCTTATTCTATCCCTATTCGGTTATCAAAGAGGTATGATGATGCCCCAATTCAAAACAGCCCACATCTTTTTAAGTAGGGTTTTTTTCCTCTCGTGATGAAAATTGTACATTTTATATGAAAAGTATATATCTTGGATAAAAATTGTTCTATTCTAGATGAAAACTATGTATTTTGAAGATATTTTTACTTGATATATATTCTAATAATTATTTATTAAAATAACATTATTTAAAAAAAACATGAGGAGATGCCAAGATCCTCATCTTGCTTCTGCTGCTATTGGAGGTAGAAGATGAGACCGTAACATCATATGCTGTCTCTCACCTTGAAACCTAGTTTTTACAATTTGGTTGGTAATGATTACATTTCGTTCTCAATGTTTCTTGGTTATGTTAAACTCCAAAGTTGATGCCCACGTAACAAACAGGTGGCAATGATGTTTTTACTCGTTATCCTATCTAGTGAAAATTTAAATATATTAAAGTTCTAAATTTCATTCTAATTATCGAATATGTGTTGTACATTTGGAGATAACATAGTTTCAACAGAGATCTGAATTTAAATTCAACAGATGTTCAACTCACCTGTATCCTTTTTTTCAAAGCTATACAATTTAGAGTCAACGACTCTCAAGAATTAAATGTGAGTAAGATGGACTCCAATAGATATAGGTGAAATATATACTCTTGGGCCCTCTTTGTTTTTCGGGTGGAGGTAAGGTATTCGAGCCCAGGGGCTCGAATATCTTACCTGGGTCGGGTAAGGTGGCTGTGTGTGAGATGTGAGGGTGGGGCCCGCCATTTCTCTTTCATAGGTGAAGAAATCCTAACCGATCTTGTTTTAATATCAAAGCGGGTGTACAATCAGGGTTCTGAGCCTTTCCTGGGCCGGTCAGACCCAGACCTTGCGTTTTCAGATCAGACCGTGTTTGAGCATCCTACGAACACTCGGCCCTCCGAATTCTCCAGCGGTAGCGAGAGGAGCAGCAGCGCTGCAGCAGTAGCCAGGAGCCCGGGACATCACTCCCGCTCCCCTTCTCCGGTGTGACCCCGCCGCCCCGCCCCTGCAGATCTCCACCCTCCCGGAGGGGGAATCCACATGTTGTCTGATGTCCGAGCCGTCCAACCAGAGGCAGGACATCGACGACATCCTGAGGGATCACGGGGAGAAGCTCAGCTCGGAGCTGCTCCTCCATGTCCTGTGCGGCTACAGGAAGCTAGGCCGGGGCCGGATCCTGGAGTTCTTCTCGTTGGCGGGGTTACACCTGCGCTTCCGCCTCGACGACGCCGTGGTGGATTACATGGCCGACTTCTTCGGCCGCCGGAAGCTCTTCGATGACCTAGAGTGCCTCCCGAGGCGACCTGCTCCGGCAGGAGCAGGGTGCTCCATCTTTATCAGAGTTCTGGGTCGGCAGGGGAGTGGGGCCGGGGCCCCGTCCTTGTTCGTGGGCATGGAGAAGGTGTTCAATTGCACCCCCAACAACCTCGTCTTCAACAACGTCCGCTACATGCTCCGCAAAATGTCGCTCACGGATGATTCGATAGAAATCGCTCTTGCGGTTTTCCGGAGGATCCGATCACCCGACGAGTATTCGCACAGCAACCTGCTGGTGGGTCGAGGGGAGCATGCCCTCAGTTGTTCGACGAAATGGCCGAGGTTGCGTTTTCCCCCAATAAGGAGTGCTGGCCATGTCCTCATCGGGGAGCTTTGTGAATTGGGCGTCAAGAGTGAGGCGGTGGGGAAGGTTCCGGTGAGGGTGTCCAAGGCCGTTTGAACATCTTAGTTCGGACTGCATTCGTTGTCCACCGGCTTATTTCGGAGCTCTGGCATTTGGGGAAGATTGAGGAAGCAGTTGGGATTTTGAAAGGCACTTGGGGACAAGAAGCCAAGATCCTTCAAGGAGAGCTTCATGACCACGATTAAGGCGCTGCGCGTGAGAGCTGTTTGAGAGGATGGTTTCCCATGGCTTGAAGCCTAAGGTTGCTGTTTACAATTCAAATCTCTCTCTCTCTCTCTCTCTCTCTCTCTCTCAATTCTCTAATAAAAAAATAATATTTATTTAATTTCGGGTCAAAATCAAAATCGAATTTCGGACATGGCCGAAATTGAAATCGAAATTAAAACTGCTATCCTTACTCGGTGGGGGTTATTCAAAGGTTTTTTTGATATCCTTACTCGGTGGGGGTTATTCAAAGGTTTTTTTGATCTTTTTATTTGATCAAGTTAATCTTAACTATGGTTGGGTTAAGCACCGTAGACATCCCCCTATGGTGAGGGCTCATTCCTATAATAGAGCAAAATTTTGGGGAAGTTTTACGAAATAGATAATGTATGGCTTTTTTGTAATTAGGCGAGATTGTAGTTTTTTTTTTGTTCTAAAAAGCCCTTTATGAAAATGGTTTGGTTGCTTTATGTGGACGTTCTGGGTTAAACCATGTACAGCTTAGTGGGGCTCTTTGATGCTTCTTTCTTCTCTCAAGATGCACGTTAATTTTTGGAGCATTTTGCCTATCAGAAACATCCCTTGATTATGGTCGTTGGTCCCGTCTTTTTATTAATCAGAAAATATGTGCCGGACTCTCATCCGGCTACGTGGAATCATAGGATGATAGAGAGACCCAACAAATGAAACTCATATGATTTTGTCAAAAATCCAACTCACTCGTCGAATTGAAAAGCTGAGCATATGCCTGAAAAATAGAGCATAAAACTAAAAAAGTAGAGCATGAAACTAGAACGTAGAGGTTCTAACGAAATATGCAAGTTGAGATTGGAAATCTCGGGTTCGAATTGAAATATACATGTTAGGATTGTAACATTGTATGTTCTAGTCTCAAATTATATATTCCATTCAAACCTCTGTTTTTCAGTCTGTATATTCTATCTTGTAGTTCTAGACTTTTCTTTTCAGTCCAACAGGTATAGTTGGATTTCTGATATATCACACGAATCTGTCAACTAGGTCTTGTCTGCTATCGCGCCACATGAAGTGTTTACTTCTTATCATTTAAAGAAATGCTTACATATATACTTTTATTATAAAAGGAAATTACAAAACGGCGACTCTGATAGGTACATCTACCTATGTAACCCTGTTGGGCCAGTCTCAGTATTATTGGCTCTTTGAGGCATCCTAGTACCCCCCGCATATAACGCAAAATCTACTCTATAATAAAAGAAAATGATCATGTGTTCCAAAAACTTCCAATATTCTAGCAAATTTCTTAGAACCTCTCCCTTTTAAATTTCTAACAGAAGACAGCCTGCATGTTCTGTCCATCGATCCACACAAAATGATCATGCATTTTCCCTTGAGCCCCGTCAAAATGGGTCCTATGTGCTTCACATGTGCGTCGACATTGACATCACACCGGCCCCCTCTGCCCATCTATTTCTCAGCACACTTACAAATAAACCGTCCTTTTTTCCTGAGCCACAACTTCTTCGGCAGCTCCATCTCGGGGAGAACAGTTCCCATTGGCAGTCTTCTCCGGTGATAAGCAGGGGGGGGGGGGGGGGGATCCGTTATCACCCGGCAGCAGCGTCGCAATATTGTAATCACTGCGTTCCCGAAGATCTCATTCCTCATACTCACCGAACACCCAACAAATCTTTTTCCACTTCCCTGTGTCCTCGGATGTGGTCTCCCCTTCAAGCTCTTAATTCCTAGAGCCCCACTAATCCTCCTTGACATGCAGTGAGAACAGCCCCACAAAGAAAACCCAGACAAATCTCCACGTAAAAAGTGCAGGGACTACATAGTCTTGTTCATCTTGTCCTGCGCAACCCCTGCCCTTATCGGAGGGAATGGTTGATGTCAGGTCCCATCCTTTGTGCACCACTTCAGGTTGACATGTTAAGGAGCAGGGTATTAGCCATCACAGTGTACCCAGCATCATCCACTATAGTTCAATTATCTTGGTGTTAAATGACCAATATACTCTCTCTCTCTCTCTCTCTCACACACACACACACACACACACACACACACACACACACACACACACAGAGAGAGGGCTTCGCAGGTGGGAGGGGTGGGAAGAGTAGTAGAGAGATGGGAGGTGCAATTTGCCGGTGGTAAGAAGCGATTACAGTGTTGACATTTATGCACTATTTAATTTTACGTAGTGATACGTCTACTAATACATATTTAGAAATGATATTTTAACAGATTCACTCCTAACAATAATTTACTTGTAAAAATCTCAATTTATTCAATGTCGAATAAAGAATTTTTATTCTACAATAATACATTGTATTTGGATAGAACGTGAGTGAGAATCTGAATGAGTGGTATATTGTCATAACTGCCCTCTTTTAATTGAAGATTGATGGAGACATGATCGAATAGCAAATAGAGAGGTTGTCTTTTTATTATTCTCAAGTGAACAGGAACTAGAATCGGTGTAATATCTCGGACCTTTCGGATCCTTCTTCATGGGTCCCGGATCTAGTTTTCGGAGTGTCCGGCTCCGTTGTGTCCGAAATTTCGTTTCGGACATCTTTCGTGTTCGGATCGGCGCGATCCGGAGTCGTTTCGGAGGCCCGGAGGCGTTCCGCGGCTTTTTCCGCGTGTGTTTTCCGATTCCCGGTGTGTGTTTCGGCTTTTCTCTTCGGACGCTCGTTGCGGGTGAACCGGGCTGTTCACACGGACACGAGTGGTACCGTTGCGATCGGTGCGTTCCGAGGATCGCGGGGGTGTGATTTCCTATTTTTTGGAATTTTACGGATTTTCCGGGTTTTTCTATAAAACCCTTTTTCTTTTCTCTCTCCCCCACCATCTTCTTCTTCCTCTTTCCTCCTCCACCGTGTCTCCCTCCCTCTCCCTCTCTTCCTCCCGGTTGGCCACGGCGAGCTCCCCTCCGGCTGCAGACGGCGGCGGGGCGACGGCGCGGCGACGTGGGCGGCGGCGAGGCGGTCGTGGGGGCGTGCGGCAAGCGTGGGAAGCTTAAGGAAGAACGAGGGTTTTCAAGCGTTCTTCGCGATTCGTGGACGATCCGGCGGAGCATTCGCTCCATTGAGGTAGGGTGACGTTCCCTAGCTCTTCGCCGTTCTTTTCCGTGGTTTGTAGGCCGCGGGGAGGCCGAGAGAGGCATGTTTGGGCGTTTTTGGGGTTTTTCCATGTTTTGGGGTGAGCCGCCCGATCTATGGTTTTAGCCCATGATTATATGTTTTGGTGGTTTAGATGCATGCTAGGGGTCCCCAGGGGTCTTCCCCCTTGTTTTCCCCCTCTCCGGTGGAGGTACGGGGGCGTGGTTGGTGTTTTTGGGGTTTTCCCGCCGTAGCGTGCTCTGGGGCAAGCGACGGTCGCTCCAGTGACCGTCACATGCTTGTAACGCCCCTAGAGGGGTGCGTTACTTCCCTGGGTGTTGGCCTTTAGGGTCGAGGGCTGTAGCGGTCCTGCGACTGGCCGCCGTTTGCTAGTGACGCCCCTGGGCTGGGCCGTCACATGCTTTTGACCGTTGGGGGTCAGGCCATGTAACGCACCGAGATAGGCGCGTTACATGCGTGTAACGCACTGGGGCAGGAGCGTTACTTCCTGTTGTCCCCCATGTGGATGGGCCAAGCGACGCATTGGGCCCAGCGCGTTACTTACAAGCGACGCGCTGGGGCAGGCGCGTCACTTCCCTTTCCATCCCGAGCGTGAGGGCCATGCGACGCGCTGGTCTAGGCGCGTCACATGCGAGTAACGCACTGAGCCCGACGCGTTGCTTGCAAGCGACGCGCCAGGGTAAGCGCGTTACTTTCCCTGTGGTTTTCGTGGGTGTGGGGTGCCATGTGACGCCCTGGCCTAGGTGCGCCGCTTCCAAGCGACGCACTAGGGTAAGCGCGTCGCTTCCCCCTACCCCCTGGCCGTGTGACGGTTCGCCTTAGACCGCTATTTCCAAGTGACGGCCCTAGAGTGGACCGCCATTTGGCAGTGACGGTCTGAGGGTAGACCGCCACTTCCTGTGTTGCCCCATGAGGGTGGCAACCTCGCTTTTCTCCGACCGTGGTCTCCGTGCGACGGGACTAGTGCGTGGGGTGATTCCCACACGTTGTCGGGCTTGGGCGTTGTTTTCCGTAACTTGAGAGTCTACTCCTTCAGTGACCCTCCACTAGTCGTAGCCTACTAGTACGCGTGTGCTAGTCGCACCAGGGAGTGGTGTACGGGCTGACCTTTAGAGACGGTTTGTGGACCGGTTACCGTTGGGCCCCACGTCTTGCAGCCAGAGTCCGGCTGAGGGGAAAACCGGTCAGAGGGCCAGACCAGGGACGCGCGGTCTGTGTGTGCACACGTGGTTGGGGGCGGTTGGACCCACGTCGACGGGCGTGACCCCAGCTAGTCACTTGTTTGTGGTTACTTGTACGGTGTTTGCGCCTCGGGTAGGACCTACCACGTCAGGCGGTTCACCTGCGGTGCGGTGTAAGACGTCAGGGGACGCTACCGGCTGTGCTTCTAGTGGGTGGTACTCCTGTCGAGTACGGAGTGTCAGACTGTCAGTCGTGTGTTTCCGACCTTCGGGTTTTGACGGTTCGACCGTTGAGTTGCGGTCTTTTCGTACCGTGGCACGTGTGTCGGTTTGCGTGCCGTAGGGTCTAGTTCTGTAGAGTACAGGGCTTTCCTTTCCGAGGTACTTTCCTACCGCTAGAGTAGTGGTTTCTCGTTTTTCGAGGTAGGGTTCGAGTGATCCCTACTGAGTCTTGTTCCGAGACTCATTCCCTGCGTGTTTTCACCGTGTTTTAGGTGAGGCGCCACCTTCGGGGAGCGTGTCAGGAGCGCAGCGGAAGCGTGGTGCGGGTGTCCAGAGGTAGTGCCAGAGGTCAGAGCCGGGGGATGCCCCGTGTAGCTGTACTTTTCCTTCTTGTCACTGTACTAGTCGTGGACTACTGTTGCTGTTGTTGTTATTTTATTGTGGACCATGTAAAATGTTAAATTCATTTCCTGCTTAATATTATAACTGTTTAATTTCTGCAATTATTTGTGATACTTGTGTAGTTTCCACACCATCCTTTTAACCCTTCCGAGTCTTCGGACTCGTGGGTGGCGGTACGAGTCTCGGGTTATCGGGCCTTCCCGGTAATCGGATTCTCGGGTCGTTACAGCTGGTATCAGAGCGCGGTTGTGGAATTACATGGGAATCATAGGTAATTGTAGTGGTCCACTAGTCCACAACGATGATGTACAGATGACGCTGGCATTGGGCACCGTGTGTTTATTTTGACCTTGCCGTTTGTGTGTTTTTCTGTCTTGTGCTTCAGGAGCGAGTATGGCGCCGAGGAGAAGTTCTCGCTCTCAGCAGGGGCAGTCGGCTGGAGGTCAGGAGATCCAGCAGGGGGTCCAGAGGGACCAGGAGGAGCATAGCAGAGTTCCGGGAGCTACCGAGGCCGCGGATGCTGCGAAGGCTCCGGGGGCCGAGGGTTTTCTCCGTGGCATGTACCATCTCATGGCTCAGCAGTTCGGCGGAGAGGCCGGTGAGGGCTCGTCAGTCAGGGGTGGGCCAGGCCGAGCAGTGAGGGACTTCATGCAGTTCCATCCACCTTACTTTAGCGGCCAGGCAGACCCTGATGCGGCTCGTGATTGGCTCGATGAGATGGAGCGGGTGTTCAGTTCTGCGAAGAGTGCTGTCGAGGACAGAGTGGTGTTGGCCTACAACCAGTTGCAGGGTACGGCTCGGAGGTGGTGGTCTTCCGAGTGGAAGACGTCCTTTCAGCTTCGTCCACTTGAGCAGGTCGAGTGGGATGACTTTGTCAGTGCTTTCGAGCGTACGTACTGTCCAGATGTTGTCGCTACGCAGCGGATGCGGGAGTTTCTGGAGCTGGTGCAGGGTGACATGTCCGTGTTGCAGTACAGGGCCCGATTTGTCGAGCTGGGTCGGTATGCACCTCATATCATGGAGCATGAGAGGGTGAGGACGACGCAGTTTGTGCAGGGCTTGAGGCTGGAGCTGAGGCACCATCTGATCGCGAATGGGGCCACTGATCTCGAGACGGCGTCTCGTGTTGCGATTTCCTTGGAGATGGATATGCAGAGGACTCGAGGACCGATCAGCCAGGGGCAGTCTGTGTCAGGTCGCAGCCAGCAGTCGGCTACTCAGCAGCAGGGTTTCTTTCAGTCTGCGTCGGGTGGTTCAGGAGTACCGGCATCGGCAGCTTCGGTGACAGGATCTGCGTCCTTCGGCTCGAAGGTCAAGAAGTTCTTCAAGAAGGGGTTCGGCAAGAAGAAGTCCAGAGATCAGGGGCAGGCTTCATCGGGCAGTGTGCTGCAGCCGTTTCCTTTGCAGCGACAGGGATCGGTGGGTGGATCGCGAGGACCTTGTCCACGGTGTAGTGAGACCCACCCAGGCAGGCAGTGCACGGCGCCGATCATCTGTTTTCGGTGTGACCAGCCAGGGCACATGGCGCGTGACTGTCCTCAGAGGCCGCCGCAGCAGCAGGTTTCCCAGCAGCAGCAGCAGCAGGGACAGTATCCGCCGCTACCCAGGTCAGCTAGTGTGGGAGGCAGGCAGAGAGCTCGTGGCCAGATCACGCACTTGACCAGGGCAGAGGCAGTAGCGTCGCAGCTCGTGGAAGGTACCGTTCAGATTTTGGGTTGTGCGGCTCGGGTTTTATTTGATTCTGGCGCGTCTCATTCGTTTATTTCGGAGGATTTCGCGTCGAGCGTCGAGGAGCCGGTGACCCAGTTGTCCTGTGATTTGGCTGTGGAGTTGCCTTCGGGTGACTTTATGGTCACTCCGTATTGCTTCGACCAGGTTCCGGTGTGGATCGATGGACGGAGTATGCCAGGCAGGTTGTATGCGTTGCAGCTTCGGGATTATGATGTGATTCTAGGCATGGATTGGCTCGAGACTCATAGAGCGGTGGTGGATTGTGGAATGAAGAGGGTCTACTTCCAGCATCCGAGCAAGAGGACCTTCTATTTCCAAGGTATCCGTTCCACCTCTTCTCGATTTCTTATCTCTGCTATTCGAGCCCGTCGATTGCTTGATTCAGGTTGCCAGGGTTTTCTCGCGTCAGTGGTTGTGTCTGACCGGATGGAGCCGAATGTCGAGGACGTTGCGGTGGTGTGCGAGTTTCCCGATGTTTTTCCTGAGGAGTTGCCTGGATTACCTCCCCAGCGGGAGATCGATTTCGTGATCGAGGTTGTGCCTGGTACGGGACCTTTGGCGAAGGCTCCCTACCGTATGGCCCCCGCTGAGTTGAGGGAGTTGAGGGCGCAGTTGCAGGAGCTGTTGGCCAAGGGGTATATTCGTCCGAGCTTTTCCCCTTGGGGTGCGCCCGTGCTGTTTGTGAAGAAGAAGGACGGTAGTCTGCGGCTGTGCATTGACTATCGGCAGCTGAATGAAGTGACCGTTAAGAACAAGTATCCGTTGCCGCGGATTGATGATTTGTTCGACCAGCTGCAGTCTGCGCGAGTGTTCTCGCGGGTTGATTTGCGGTCCGGTTACTATCAGCTGAGAATTCGCGAGTCCGATGTGGAGAAGACTGCGTTCAGTACGAGGTACGGGCATTATGAGTTTCTGGTGATGCCGTTTGGGCTCACCAATGCCCCAGCAGCCTTCATGGACTTGATGCAGAGGGTGTTCCACCCGTATTTGGACCAGTTCGTGGTCATCTTCATGGATGACATCCTTGTTTATTCGCAGTCTGCCGAGGAGCATGCGTACCATTTGGGTGTGGTGCTGCAGACGTTGCGAGATCACCAGTTGTATGCGAAGCTCAGCAAGTGCGAGTTTTGGCTCAGCGAGGTGCACTTTCTGGGGCACGTGATTTCTGGTGATGGCATTTCCGTGGATCCCGCCAAGGTCGAGGCCGTGATGCAGTGGCCGAGGCCGAGGTCGGTGACGGAGATCCGGAGTTTCTTGGGGCTTGCGGGTTATTATCGCCGGTTTATCCAGGATTTTTCCCGCATTGCGACCCCGATGACGAGGCTCACGCGGAAGGATGTGCCTTTCGTCTGGTCCGAGGAGTGTGAGCAGAGCTTTAGGGAACTGAAGAGGTTGCTCACCTCGGCTCCGGTGTTGGTTTTGCCTTCTGGATCGGGAGGTTTTGTGGTGTGTACAGATGCTTCCGGCGTCGGATTGGGTGCTGTTTTGATGCAGCATGGTAGAGTGGTGGCTTATGCATCTCGGCAGCTAAAGCCCCATGAGGAGAACTACCCTACCCATGACCTTGAGTTGGCGGCAGTGATCTTCGCGCTGAAGATCTGGAGGCATTATCTGTACGGTGAGAAGTTCGAGGTGTTCACTGACCATCAGAGTCTGAGGTATGTGTTCTCGCAGAGAGATCTGAACCTCAGACAAAGGCGTTGGATGGAGTTCATGAAGGACTATGACTTCACCCTGTCTTATCAGCCGGGCAGGATGAATGTCGTCGCCGATGCCTTGAGTAGGAAGGTTGCGGTCAGTACCTTGATGCTGAGGAAGTGGAGGCTCTGGGAACAAGTGCCCGAAGTTTCCTTCAGGCTCAAGATTCCCCAGGAGCGAGGGTTGGCAGTGCTTGCGAGTCTGACTGTCACTCCTGCTATCCGTCGTCAGGTGACAGAGGCTCAGCATGCGGACCCTGAGTTGCCCCGGATTTTGGCGGTAGCTGATGTGGAGCTTGGCGAGGACGGTGCTGCGAGGTTTCGTGGCAGGCTGTACGTCCCAGGGGAGGAGCAGGTTCGTCGTGCGGTGTTACGCGAGGCTCATGGGAGCAGGTACACTGTGCACCCGGGTGCGACGAAGATGTATCGGAACTTGCGGAGGCAGTTCTGGTGGCCTGGCATGAAGAGAGATGTGGCCGAGTTTGTGGCCAGGTGCCTGATCTGTCAGCAAGTGAAGGCGGAGCATCAGCGACCAGGCGGTACTCTCCAGCCCTTGGATGTTCCTGCTTGGAAATGGGACCATGTGACCACGGATTTTGTGGTGGGGTTGCCCAGAACCCCGACTGGACAGGACAGTATTTGGTTGCTGGTGGATCGGCTGACGAAGGTGACGCGGTTGTTACCGGTCAAGGTCAGCTGGAGCGTGTCCAGGTTGGCTCGTCTTTATGTGGAGCGGATCGTTCCGTTGCATGGGGTTCCCATTTCGATCGTGTCGGATCGGGATCCGCGCTTCACTTCTGGATTCTGGAGGAGTTTCCAGCGAGCTCTTGGCACGGAGTTGGCATTTAGCTCGGCGTATCATCCACAGTCGGATGGCCAGTCTGAGAGGACCATTCAGATTTTGGAGGACATGCTGAGATCCTGCTGCCTGGAGTGGCAAGGGAGTTGGATTCGTCACCTATCGTTAGTGGAGTTTGCCTATAACAACAGCTTTCATTCGAGCATCGGCATGGCTCCTTATGAGGCATTGTATGGGCGTCCTTGTCGGACTCCACTTGATTGGTTTGAGGTGGGTGAGCGTGTTTTGACGGGACCGGAATTGGTGCAGCAATGTGTGGATGTTGTGCACCTGGTTCGTCAGAACATGTTGGCGGCCCAGAGTCGGCAGAAGAGCTATGCTGACCGTAGGCGGCAGCCCCTCGAGTTCGCCGTGGGCGATCATGTGTTCTTGAGAGTTTCTCCGATGAAGGGGGTGATGCGGTTTGGACGGCGTGGGAAGCTGAGTCCCCGCTATATTGGTCCTTTCGCGATTGTGGAGCGCATCGGTGAGGTTGCTTACCGGTTGCAGTTGCCCTCTGAGTTGGCGTCGGTGCATGACGTGTTCCACGTCTCTATGTTGCGGAAGTATGTGCCCGATGACTCTCATGTGCTCGAGTTTTCCGTTTGGCCTGAGGTGACTCCAGATCTTTCTCTCCCAGAGTTTCCGATCCGCGTGGAGGATAGGCGAGAGCAGCGCCTGCGGAACAAGGTCATTCCCTTGGTAAAAGTCGTGTGGCAACGACACTCTGGTGGTGAGGCTTCGTGGGAACGTGAGGACGAGATGCGTCAGCAGTTCCCGTACCTGTTTGAGTGAGTCTTCCTCTTCTTTCCCCTTGGGTTGTTCTCAATTTCGAGGACGAAATTCCTTAAGGGGGGAGGGCTGTAATATCCCGGACCTTTCGGATCCTTCTTCATGGGTCCCGGATCTAGTTTTCGGAGTGTCCGGCTCCGTTGTGTCCGAAATTTCGTTTCGGACATCTTTCGTGTTCGGATCGGCGCGATCCGGAGTCGTTTCGGAGGCCCGGAGGCGTTCCGCGGCTTTTTCCGCGTGTGTTTTCCGATTCCCGGTGTGTGTTTCGGCTTTTCTCTTCGGACGCTCGTTGCGGGTGAACCGGGCTGTTCACACGGACACGAGTGGTACCGTTGCGATCGGTGCGTTCCGAGGATCGCGGGGGTGTGATTTCCTATTTTTTGGAATTTTACGGATTTTCCGGGTTTTTCTATAAAACCCTTTTTCTTTTCTCTCTCCCCCACCATCTTCTTCTTCCTCTCTTCTTCTTCCTCTTTCCTCCTCCACCGTGTCTCCCTCCCTCTCCCTCTCTTCCTCCCGGTTGGCCACGGCGAGCTCCCCTCCGGCTGCAGACGGCGGCGGGGCGACGGCGCGGCGACGTGGGCGGCGGCGAGGCGGTCGTGGGGGCGTGCGGCAAGCGTGGGAAGCTTAAGGAAGAACGAGGGTTTTCAAGCGTTCTTCGCGATTCGTGGACGATCCGGCGGAGCATTCGCTCCATTGAGGTAGGGTGACGTTCCCTAGCTCTTCGCCGTTCTTTTCCGTGGTTTGTAGGCCGCGGGGAGGCCGAGAGAGGCATGTTTGGGCGTTTTTGGGGTTTTTCCATGTTTTGGGGTGAGCCGCCCGATCTATGGTTTTAGCCCATGATTCTATGTTTTGGTGGTTTAGATGCATGCTAGGGGTCCCCAGGGGTCTTCCCCCTTGTTTTCCCCCTCTCCGGTGGAGGTACGGGGGCGTGGTTGGTGTTTTTGGGGTTTTCCCGCCGTAGCGTGCTCTGGGGCAAGCGACGGTCGCTCCAGTGACCGTCACATGCTTGTAACGCCCCTAGAGGGGTGCGTTACTTCCCTGGGTGTTGGCCTTTAGGGTCGAGGGCTGTAGCGGTCCTGCGACTGGCCGCCGTTTGCTAGTGACGCCCCTGGGCTGGGCCGTCACATGCTTTTGACCGTTGGGGGTCAGGCCATGTAACGCACCGAGATAGGCGCGTTACATGCGTGTAACGCACTGGGGCAGGAGCGTTACTTCCTGTTGTCCCCCATGTGGATGGGCCAAGCGACGCATTGGGCCCAGCGCGTTACTTACAAGCGACGCGCTGGGGCAGGCGCGTCACTTCCCTTTCCATCCCGAGCGTGAGGGCCATGCGACGCGCTGGTCTAGGCGCGTCACATGCGAGTAACGCACTGAGCCCGACGCGTTGCTTGCAAGCGACGCGCCAGGGTAAGCGCGTTACTTTCCCTGTGGTTTTCGTGGGTGTGGGGTGCCATGTGACGCCCTGGCCTAGGTGCGCCGCTTCCAAGCGACGCACTAGGGTAAGCGCGTCGCTTCCCCCTACCCCCTGGCCGTGTGACGGTTCGCCTTAGACCGCTATTTCCAAGTGACGGCCCTAGAGTGGACCGCCATTTGGCAGTGACGGTCTGAGGGTAGATCGCCACTTCCTGTGTTGCCCCATGAGGGTGGCAACCTCGCTTTTCTCCGACCGTGGTCTCCGTGCGACGGGACTAGTGCGTGGGGTGATTCCCACACGTTGTCGGGCTTGGGCGTTGTTTTCCGTAACTTGAGAGTCTACTCCTTCAGTGACCCTCCACTAGTCGTAGCCTACTAGTACGCGTGTGCTAGTCGCACCAGGGAGTGGTGTACGGGCTGACCTTTAGAGACGGTTTGTGGACCGGTTACCGTTGGGCCCCACGTCTTGCAGCCAGAGTCCGGCTGAGGGGAAAACCGGTCAGAGGGCCAGACCAGGGACGCGCGGTCTGTGTGTGCACACGTGGTTGGGGGCGGTTGGACCCACGTCGACGGGCGTGACCCCAGCTAGTCACTTGTTTGTGGTTACTTGTACGGTGTTTGCGCCTCGGGTAGGACCTACCACGTCAGGCGGTTCACCTGCGGTGCGGTGTAAGACGTCAGGGGACGCTACCGGCTGTGCTTCTAGTGGGTGGTACTCCTGTCGAGTACGGAGTGTCAGACTGTCAGTCGTGTGTTTCCGACCTTCGGGTTTTGACGGTTCGACCGTTGAGTTGCGGTCTTTTCGTACCGTGGCACGTGTGTCGGTTTGCGTGCCGTAGGGTCTAGTTCTGTAGAGTACAGGGCTTTCCTTTCCGAGGTACTTTCCTACCGCTAGAGTAGTGGTTTCTCGTTTTTCGAGGTAGGGTTCGAGTGATCCCTACTGAGTCTTGTTCCGAGACTCATTCCCTGCGTGTTTTCACCGTGTTTTAGGTGAGGCGCCACCTTCGGGGAGCGTGTCAGGAGCGCAGCGGAAGCGTGGTGCGGGTGTCCAGAGGTAGTGCCAGAGGTCAGAGCCGGGGGATGCCCCGTGTAGCTGTACTTTTCCTTCTTGTCACTGTACTAGTCGTGGACTACTGTTGCTGTTGTTGTTATTTTATTGTGGACCATGTAAAATGTTAAATTCATTTCCTGCTTAATATTATAACTGTTTAATTTCTGCAATTATTTGTGATACTTGTGTAGTTTCCACACCATCCTTTTAACCCTTCCGAGTCTTCGGACTCGTGGGTGGCGGTACGAGTCTCGGGTTATCGGGCCTTCCCGGTAATCGGATTCTCGGGTCGTTACAATCGGTGTTCTTGCAATTTGCTAGAATATGGATTCTAGCCTCTATCCTGTTAGAGAATCGGAGTACCTGTAGAGATGGATAAACAATAGAGAAGGAAGGAGAAAGGGGGGAAGAAAAGATCAATCCACAAGAACACCGAGATTTACGTGGTTCGGAGGTGATGTACCTTCTTATATCCACGGCCGCAGCATGGTTTCCTCTATTATAACACACCAAGATACAATACAAAGAGAGTTCGCAGCCCTTTTATACAAAGAGATTAGGGCGCCCAACACAGCAGGGAACAAAGGACGATAATGCCCCTACTATAAACAGAAATTTTGTTCTGGGGGCTCCGCCCCCGGAAACCCTCGCAAGGGACGTTGCCCTCTTGACTCCCGCGACCTGACCGCGTAGGTCGATCCACGTGCGAAGACGCACGATGACGAGTTCGGGCTCCACAATCTAACATATCCCTGTTTAAGAAGAATTTGGATCCAATCCTATTCTTGGTTACCAAAGCAAAGATTGAGGTATCATGGCATTCGAAGGCAGGGTTTTCTGGTGTATGGGTTGCAGCCTTTATCCCTGTTCTTGCAATTTGCCCGTATATGGATTCTAGCCTAGTAGCCTTTATCCTGTTTAAGCAAAAATTTGGATACTATTCTATGCTTTTTCATAATACCGGCCGGATCGGATTGGGCCGGGCCATGACTAAATGATAAACGTGGGCCAGGCCACACCTAAATTAAACGGGCTTGGCCCAGCCAGACCCGTCGGCAGTCCTGAGTGTGGGCCTCGACGCACCGTGCTCCACAAAGTTTCTGACCTTATCTATTCCGGCGTCAAATTTGGTGTCCATAAATCAGTGTACAGACTAGAGTGGATATTTAAATTTGGTGACCTTATCAAGCATCACC
Organism: Amorphophallus konjac; assembly: GCA_022559845.1. Classification (NCBI taxonomy): domain Eukaryota; kingdom Viridiplantae; phylum Streptophyta; class Magnoliopsida; order Alismatales; family Araceae; genus Amorphophallus; species Amorphophallus konjac. The sequence continues at coordinate 17,215,221 of CM040128.1, forward strand.
CGATCGAGTATCGATATTTTCATTTTATGAAAAAAGTTTGGTGGCTTGACGTGGATGTTCTGGGTCAAAATATGTACGGTTAATTTAACGGGCTTTCCGATGCTTTTTAATTTCTTCTCTTAATAAGCTCATAAAATTTTGAGAGCAGAGCACTTTTTCTTCTAGTGTCCTCACGCACGTTAAGGCAAAATCTACTCCAAAATCGATGGTGTGCATCAACCTATCAAATCTCTCCGAACTTCGTCCTTTTAAGAGATAGCCTGAATGCTCTGTCTTATCCACACAAGATGATCGTGCATTTTCCTTTTCAGCCCGTCGTCAGATATGTCCTTTGTGCTTCACATGTGCATGCACATTGACTTCACACCGTCGCCGACCCCTCTGCCCATCACTTTCTCGGCACACTTACACAACCATCTTTCTTCCTAGGCCACAACTTTAGCTTCTTCGGCATCTCCAACTCGTGGAGAAGAGTTCCCCTTTGGCAGTCCTTCCCCAACAGCAGCGTCGCAGTGTAATCATTGCGTTCCGGAAGAGATCTCTTTCCTCATACTCTGACGAAACAACCAACAAATCTTTTCCCACTTCGTTTAATCGTGTCCTCGGATGAGGTCACGGCCCTTCAAGCTCATTCATACAGCCCACTGATAATAAATCCTCCACGACAGTGAGAACGCCCCCACGGAAGGAAAATCCCACCAATCAGATCTCCACGTAAAAAGGACAGGGATTACCTATATATTCTTGTTGATCTTGTCCTGCACAACCCCCTGCCCTCATTGGAGGGAATGGTCAAATACTAGGTCCCATCGATCCTTTGTGGAGTCCTTCAGGTTGACACGAAAGGAGCAAGCAGCGAGGCCTATCCATTAGGAAGTGGGGGGTAGTTCCCACAGTGCTTCCAGCATCGTCCATGGTGGCCTATCCGGCCATTTGAACATGCAGTGTCTATACCGTTTCTCCATGTCCAACCCTTTCAACACCCAAAGACGTTGGGGCGGCCTACGAAGAGTTGGTGGAGATAATTTTTAACGTTTAAACTTTAAACGAAGAGTACGTACGCATCGGCGTACGTGCGGCCTATTTAAGAACGGACGAGCAGGGATACATGCTAGGAAAGTGAGGAGGCGGGTGGATCTGAAAGCCTGCAACTGCATGTGTGGGATCGCCATGGCCGTCGAGGGATTCGTGGATTGGAAAGGCAGACCCATCGATAAACAAAGGCATGGGAGGACGAGAGCCGCCATGTTCATCCACTGTAAGAACCCCCTGGACGCAAACAGTTACACTCCCGGCCGGCTCTACTCTACTGATCTGCTTACCCTCTTGAACCCACCCTATACGTTTAATCCTGCCTTTTCCACGTTAAACTAGCTTAAACTCTGCTGTTTATGGATTCTATATGCAAGAGTAGTTGGTGATTTTTCCTCATCTCTGGCCGCTTCTCCCATGTTAATTAATCAATGTTTGCAGTCATGGTGGTGATGTCCCACATGGCTTATATGCCGAACGCCTTGAACCTGGTGACGTACCTCCATGGGACCATGCACGCGGGGGTGGCGAGCTCGTCGACCATGGTGACCAACTTCATCGGCGCCACCTGCGCGTTCGCCCTCCTGGGAGCGTTCCTCTCCGACTCGTACATCACCAGATTCAAGGCCATGCTCATCTTCGGACCCTCGGAATTCCTGGTGATCTTCTCTGCTCATTTCCTGATCCCCACACAAAAACCAGAGAGAGAAAGTACATTCGCTAGCTTACTAGACTAAATATATTTCACGACGTTTCAAACTCCAGACTCTCGATTAGTTGTTCGAAGCTTATAGGTACCGCATGAAATCTCATGCTGATGTGTTGATCATCCCCTGAGTAGAAGGTGAAAATTTGTCCAGAGAGAACAGAGTTTGTAACAAGGGAAGGAACAGAAAAAGGGCAATATATGCATGTTGCACAGGACTCCTAGCTAGTGTGTATTAATATTGTGCATCAACTTTTTATTGGTCCACAACTCCACAAAACATGTGTTAAGATCTGGAAAGTTAAAAAAAAAGTTTTTAAAATTTAAATAAAATGGGACTTGGTCCCAACCTTTCTGGACTAAAAAAAAAAGAGTTTCTTCGAGCTGTTTTGAATCCCTAATCTTCCCCAAGATGCTCATTGTTCTTTTGAATTTTAGTAATTAGAAGATGGGGGGACATGGTATTCTGTCTGAATTGAAAGTGTGCCATGTCATATTTCCACTTCCACTTTTCATGAATGCCATCTGCTGCCATATGGAGATAGGGCCTTGGCCATGTGAGCCCTATCCTGTTTCTGACCTCATCATTTTTTTAAAAATTTTCCAACTTGTTTCGGTCCCCATAAATCAGTCTCCAGAATATAATTGTCTCAAAATGCTCTCTCTTTCGGATCCATGCATTAGCAGGAAAAGTAAGCCGAGCATCATCCGGGTCTCGATATTGCCATTTTATGAAAAAAGGTTAATTTAGTGGCTTTACGTGAAAAAAAATGGCTTTACGTGGATGTTCTGGGGTTAAACTGTGCGTAGTTTAGTGGACCGTTTGATGCTTTTTTCTTCTCTTAACTCTTAATTAGAAGCACCTAAATTTTAATTTAGAGCACTACTTTGCCCCTCGGAAACGTTTCTGTTTGTACGCAATTTTCAGCTTATGGTTGTTGGTCCTCTCTTTTTGAGGTGAGAATGGGGTACTTTGGAAGCCATTTATTGTATAAAGAAAATTTTAAATATATACTTTTATTCAAATGAAATTACAAAACTGCCATTCTTATAAATACATATGTACCCATCTAACCCCCCCCCCCGGTCCAATGTTTGTATTATTGGCCCGCTTCTGTTACATGGAGGTGTGATCCATCGTCAGGTCTGTTTGTAAAAGATAAAAGTCATTTGATTGCTCATAGGATCCCGTTTCTCATTTTCGTTCTGTCAAATCGTGGAGCTTTTCACTTTAGTTTCTACATTGGAATGCCTCCCTCTCTCTCTCTCTCTCTCTCTCTCTCGCTTTATAATTAATTTCTTTGTGGTGGTGCTTTAGGAAAACTTGAGACATTGTTAGGTTAGTGCTCATGCACAACATTGCTTTCTCTCTCTTGCGTTCTAATTTCCTTCTGGTGGTGCTTTCTTCTCAATTCGACTGTTTGGGGAGGAGAACTTGAGATACTGTTACACTAGTGCTCATGCACAACACAGTGCTACTCGTAGAGTACGTATACCACCATCGTCAAGAAAGTTATTGTATCTTAAAAGTAGATTACTGGAGTTCTATTATCTTTACATGGGCAAAAAATTTTAAAAGAATGATCATGTCACCTATCAAATTTCTCTGAACTTTTTCCTTTTAAATTCCTAGTAGAAGATGACCTGCAAGTTCTATCCATCCACACAAAACGATCATACGTTTCCTTTCAGCCCGTCAACTTAGCTCCTAGTAGCTTCACAAGTGCATCGACATTTACTAACACCCGTCCCCTCTGCCCATCACTTTCTCCGCACACTTACAAACTGCCTTTCTTCCTTTGCCGTAACTTATACTTCTTCGGCATATACAACTTGCGGAGAACAGTTCCATTTGCAAATCCTTCCCCAGGAGCAGCTTCACATTGTAGTCATTGGGTTCCTGTAGATCTCTTTCCTCATAATTCGCACTGAACACCAAACAAATCTTTTCTCACTTTATGTTTGGATGAGGTCTCCCCTACAAGCCCCCCCTAGAGCCCACTAATCCTCCACGACAGTGAGAATGCCCCCACACGGAAAACCCAGCCAAATCTACACGTAAAAAGTACAGGGATTACATATTCTTTCTGATCTTGTCCTGCACAACCCCTTGCCCTTATTGGAGGGGAACTGTCAAATGTTAGGTCTCATCTTTTATGGAGCATGGTTTGACATCTCAAAGTGACTCGCCCTGACTGGGTGACTTGTATTATATCTAGAGGGTCCCGAGCCATGATGCACTAAGGATAGTCCGAGTCAGGACGAGATCTTTTCGGATCGTGGAGGATCGACCTGACTCGTGCGATCCGTTATGAGTCCGGTTCGATCCGCATCCGATACGAGCGATATTTACCCATATCACATCATCTCGGTCACCCGCACTGTCTTCTCTAAGAAATTGAGATTCGAGGTAGGACATCAGTTTTTTGCAACAATAGGTAATCCAACAACCACTTCTGCTCCCCCCGACAAAAAATCCATAAGCAAAGAAGGGGGAAAAATGAATAAAAAATGGAGAGCGCGTGGTGTTCATACCTTCAGTTTCGATTTCTCTATTGCTCATCTCGCTCCTTCCCTTGCCCTATGTTACTCCATCTCTGCCTCTCAATTCACCCTCTCTTCCCCACCCCCCTCTTCCTCTTCTTCTTCTTCTCTCTATTACAGCTGAACAGCTCGAGGGTTTTGGTCTGACACCCATTCTCCCACTCCCCCACCCCCACCCTCTCACCCATTTTTCTATAGGTTTTTGGGTAGAAAATGTCAGATCAATCATTAGGGAAGCTTAAATTGCAGATTTCCACAATTTTCAAATGCATTCATCCGATTTTTCTCCTTCAAAGGTATTTCATTGATCAACGAGGTTTTGCTAAAAAAGCAAAGGGCCTAAAAGCCTTCAAACAGGCTTCTCGAGATGACTCATGTACTGGATCAGGGGCAACCTTTTACGCTACGTATCTACAATACATCAAACCCTATTGTGGAGTATTGTAGGTTAACATGTAAGGAGGAAGGTGGTCTATACATTAGAAGGTGTGTGTGTGTGTGAACGTGTGTGTGTGTGTGTGTGTAGGGAGGGGGGTTGTACTTGTCACAATGCTCCTAGCATCATCCATGGTGGCCTATCCATTTGAACATGGAGAGTCTACCCTTCCTCCATGTCCAACCCTTCCAACAAAAAGAGATTTTGGGGCCACCAAAGAACTGTGGTCCATATCATAGTTTAAAAGGCAATTGAGTCGATTGTGAGGCATTTTACATAAGTCTCACGACTTTACAAGACATAAGTCTTGAGATATAATGAGGTGTAAACTTCAATAATTTAGAAAAATATTTTTAAAATCATCAAGAAAATAAACACAGTATTAATTTTCATCTGTTAATACTATTGCAACTAAATGATAGATCTATGAAAGTGAACTATGAGATGGAAGTTATGAACTAATAGAAAAGAAGAAGGGGATAAAAATAGATAGGAAAGAGAGAAGAGAATAGGGATTAGCTAGACCATGTGGAAGAAGAAATTGGGAGAAGTGGGGAGTGTCTTCAGGCCATCAAAAGAAGGCAAAGGAAGGAGGTAAAGGATGAAAAAATATATATATATATATCACTTTATTGTAGAATGCCCAAAAAAATCATCAATATCAAGTCAATTGCAATGGTCCTTAGAGCAATAGATACCATAATTGTTGCTCTCTCCCGTGCCATTAGAAATAGAAAAGGTTAGGTCAGTTCATTCTTTTTTATTTTTATGTTTATCTAATGAAATTATCTTTCATTAATCATATTTTAAGAATAATAAAAATATAAATCTTGAGTCCACCTTACAACGTCAAGCTACATCACATTCTTACGAGAATGCAAAAGTCTTCGAGTAAATATTTTGAGTCTGCGAATGACTTGAGGTGTAACATCTCGATCAACTAAAGACGTAGACGTTAAGTAAAAGATCCAAGGCATATGTCTTTGACGTTGAGGCTACAGTCTTTAAACAGTGTTCAACATAATTTAAGGCTTAAACAAAGAGTACATGTTGGCACCTTGCCTACTTAAGAATGGACGCACAGGGAATGCTGGGAAAGTGAGGAGGCAAGCGTCTGAAAGACTGCAACTGTGTGGGTCTGCCATGGCCGTCGAGGGATTCGTGGATTGGAAAGGCAACCCCGTCGACAAACAGAGGCATGGGAAGGCCAGAGCCGCCATGTTCATCCACGGTAAGACCCCCCGGAACCATCACTCGCAAGTCTTCTCCACTCTGCTTACCTGCGTGGACCCGCCATTCAGTCCTGCCTACTCAACGTTCAATTTATAACTCAGATATGATCATGATTGATCTTCTGTTTGTGAGTTGAAACGCAAGAGTTGGCGGTTCTTTCCTCACCTCTGGCCACTTCTTCCATTTCAGTCATGGTGGTGATGTCCAACATGTCTTTTGTGTCGAACGCGTTGAATCTGGTGACGTACCTCCATGGCACCATGCACACGGGGGTGGCGAGCTCGTCGACCGTGGTGACCAACTTCATCGGCGCCACCAGCGCGTTCGCCCTCGTGGGAGCGTTCCTCTCCGACTCGTACATCACCAGATTCAAGACCATGCTCATCTTCGGGCCCTTGGAATTCCTGGTGATCATCTCTGCTCGGTTCCTGAAACAGACAGAAAGCCTAGAACTTAAGTTGCATGCCAGCTTTCTGGACTGAATATATATTTCATGTTCCCAACTCCAAACTACCGATTAATGGTAGCTTAGAGGCACTGCATGAAATCTCATGCTGATGCGCTGCATCATCCCTGAGTAGAAGGTGAGAATTTGTGCAAACAACAGGGCACTCTGCAGTTTCTCTCGCGAGGAATGCTCCGGTAGGCGGTGGTTGCTCGCATTAGTGGAAGGAAGACTACTATTTGGTGAAGAAGAATAAAATAGACACGTAGGTAACCTACCTCAAGAAAAAAATACAAGGTCAGAATAAACTAATACACAAAAAACAGCCATAGACTCGCTAATGAGGTCACCGTTCACAAGGACTACAGGCTACCTTGCATAGAAGTCTAAAATTTCAATATATTAATGTGAATGTCCACAGGTTTTCTCTAATAAATAATTTAGAAGACAGCCGTACGTAGACTTTGCCAATGAGGTCTGTCACTCTCCTTTCTCTCTTTTTTTTTTAAAGTCTGCTATTCTTTTAAAAAAAACAAAGACCAGGTCCGCATGCCTGATTATTAAGTTAACAGCATGGGCGGCTATACATGATTGTCAGGTTTAGCCCTTGCCCTTGACGGGGCTGACCGGGTCACGACTCGTGAGGTTTTTAATTCTAGAATATTTTTATGCTGCTGGTGAGCAGTCCGCATTCTGGTAACCGTAGTAAAAGATGCATTACATAACCTCACAATTGAGCTCGATCGGTCAGTTTTGTCTGACTTCCATGTCACACAGTTATTCATTCACATCGGTACCATTATTTAAGACTGATTAGGGGAAAGGAATATGAAGACGTAAACGAAAACCCTTCTGTAAAACGACTCAGCTCCTATAGAAACTTCACTTGTGCAACTATTTCGGACCGTTATACATACAATACAATCACATAAACGGACTTACACTAACATGGGGATGGGACCACGTTAAATTTTATTAGATTGAGTCATCCAACTCAAAATTTTAAGACATTCACCTGAGAGGACTCTACTATTATAAACACATTATATTTTGACTCATTTCTAATACGTAACTATTCTAACCGTCCGAAACAAACATGATTTAAGTGGAACAATGAATTAGTGAATTAGTGATCTTGTCTCAAGAACATAAACTCATCTACGTACACCACAACCTTGACACAACTAGAGTATAAATATATATGAGGTAATGTTTCTTGCTCAATTATCCTTCGATGCAGGGATATGGATTGCTAGCACTGCAAGCACATCTTCCGTCTCTGAGGCCTCCAGAATGCGACATTTCAAGGGAATGGAGCAACTGCAAGCAAGTCCACGGCTTCAATGCAGCCTTACTTTACATTGCCATGTACACCATCGCCTTGGGAGAGGGCTGCGTACGTGCAAACCTTGCGTCGTTTGGGGGAGATCAGTTTGACGACGACGACCCGACAGAGTCACAGATGAAGTCCAGCTTCTTCAACTGGTTCACTTTTAGCATTTCCTTGGGAGCCTTCACAGGCCTCATTCTTGTCGTATGGATTGAGAACAACAGAGGGTGGGACTACGGCTTTGGTGTCTCCGCTCTTGCTGTCCTGCTGGGACTCGCGGTTCTTGCTGGTGGGTTCCCTTTCTACCGCAACTTCAGACCAACAGGAAGTCCTCTGACTCGAATGGTACAGGTGAGGCTACTACACTGCAGGATTTGCCCTTTCGGATTCATTAAGCTGTTCTTGGTCCCAGAGCCACGTAGTAGCTAGTATGTTAACTTGGGAACATTGTGAGTGTAGACGTGTTAATATGAGGCCATGGCACCTGCAGGATGGATCTAACCATTTTTTCACACAACCTCATGGCCGTCAGTCCTCTAAAGGAGGGGAAAGCCAATGAAACATCATTTCAAGATACTCCTTTAATTGACACATGAAAGTGGGGAAAAAATAAACTCGATGCGTGCCTCGGTGGTTCACCCACCTTCCCCCTGATGGGGAGGTCATGATTTCGATCCTCCTCCTCCATAACATATGGAGCTGGATCCCCTGTATTCTCGAGCACCCTCTGCAGAAAAAAAATATTTATGCATGTTATTTGCGCCCCTCATGGCCCCTAAGTTTCGGTCCTCTGTCCTTGGTCTCTCCCACCCCAATTTCATGAGCGCCCAACCACTGGGCTAGCTATTCAAAACAATTGGGGGGAGGGGGGATGTAAAAGAATTTAACGTTTGATTCGACATTTTTTAGGGAAATCACATGTACTTGGGTTTTACTTGTTAACCTGCAGGTCTTTGTGGCTGCATTTAAGAATAGAAAGCTTGTTCTGCCTGAAAGTGTGGATCACCTGAAGCAAGAGAATGCTCAAGAAGAGATGGTAGGCGGGGAAGTCCTCCCACCCACGAAGGGCTTAAGGTTTTATTAGTACTTCCTCTCCTTTTTTATCTTAATAATTGCAATCATGGATGGGTAGCGAAAAGGTATCGGTTAGAGCCGAGTATGATCGGAATACGTACGCACAAAAGGGCAGATAATCGAGAATGGAACTGTTGAATCAGTATATAAAACCAGTTTATACTAAGGAAACTAATGCGGCATATCTTTCAATTCTTTCATGTTTGTCGTGTAGCAACTGGTTATTAAGTCTTACACGGTGTCTTATTATTAGATTCCTCGAGAAGGCTTCCATATCTCACGGAGGAGCCGGAGACTGGTCTTACTGCTCAAGAACAAAAGTAGAAGAGACAAAAGCCGTCCTCAGAATGTTTCCCATCTTCATAACCGCCATAGTAAGCTACACACCAGCTCCTCTTCTGCTGACCTTCACCGTACAGCAGGGTAGCACGATGGACACCAAGCTTGGGAAGATCCACATACCTCCTTCATCTCTCTTCGTGATCGCAGTGACCTTCCAGATGCTGATCCTAGTGGCCTACGACCGCTTCATCATGCCCTTTGCCAGGAGGATCACCGGATACACCAGTGGCATCACCCACCTGCAACGTGTGGGGGTCGGCTACTTATCCATCTGCCTGGCGACATGTGTGGCGGCCGTCATTGAGAGGAAAAGGAAGATGCTGGCCGAAGAGAATGGCCTCACTGACTCTGGAGGGGCCGTGCCCATGTCTGTACTCTGGTTAGGCTTGCAGTTCTTCATCTTCGGCATCACGGATGTATCGGCCTTTGTGGGACTGCTGGAGTTCTTCAACACTGAGACACCGAGGGGGATGAAGTCCTTGGGGACTGCAATCTTCTGGTGCGCTCTTGGGCTTTCTTCCTTGTTGGGGACCTTCCTAGTTCAGGCTGTGAATGAGGTGACAAGGCGTGGAGATGGGAAGCCCGGGTGGCTGGAGGGGGACAACTTGAACAGGACCCATCTTGATCGGTTTTACTGGCTGCTATCTGCTCTTGAGCTTGTGGCACTGTTGAATTATATGTACTGGGCACGGAGGTATTCCTACAGGCAGGATCCTCGAGTGAAAATGTGATGTTACTACATAAAACGCTGCATTTCTCCAGCGTCATGTTTCTGAAGAGGTCGGTGCCTTCCTAAACAGGGATCATGTGTTGGGTTTCATTGCACGTGTCTTGGAGTTCTGATTATTGTGCAGAAATGTGGAGTATGAAAATAAGTATTCTCAAGGAGGTGAAGCCATAGAAGATGAGATGTGAGACCCTTTATAATTTAGTGGGGATAGTGAGACGTGTAATTCAACTCATTCTAATAATAAATCGTATTTCATTAATGAACGTACTTTACTGTGATTTTGATTTTATTATGAATTAAGTGATGTATTTCATTAAGGAATTAATTGAAAGTTATTAATTCATAGGAGTCAATTATTAATTTTTGGAGAAATAAAGGAATAAAGTATAGTACGTTGATGCACGGACACTAAACATTATAAAAACGAAGGTAAATTTAAATGTCAAATGTTTAATAATAAAAATAATAATGTTGTTAGGTATCACATAAGAGACTTAAATGTTTATTCTAAAAACAGAATAAACAAAAGTCCACAAACTACCGCCTTTCCCACGTAGCGAAAGTAAGTTTTTCGCGGAACAATCTAACTCTTTGCTTTATTAGCTCATTTAATGACAGAGTGTTGTCTTCAGATAGAACAAAAACATAAAACGAATCATCCTCTTCTTATGTGTTTTCTACCAACTTTTTTTATTCATATGCTGTAATCTCAAATTTTATATCATACATCAAATATAATTATGTAATATGCAACATGTAATCATTAATTTAACTTATGTTAGATATAATAAGGTGATGTAATTTTCAGAATTTATAAATTAGCATTAAGCATCCTAAACATTCTATCAATGGCATTTATATATGATGAATGCCTATATTTGAAAAACTCCTTTGAAATTTGAGGTTGATCAATTTCATCGTGAAATTATTTTAAATGATAGTAGACCCATGATATGGAGTCTGTAGCGACAGGAAAATGGTTCGTAGACCACGTACCACCTTCTCTATTTATTTGTTGGAGAAGTCGTCTCGCGTCCGTGGAGCCCTGCACACATCAAGAAACCAGAAGGGCGTCAGAAGGAGTCCCGGGTGTTACCCCAGGGGACAACCTTCCGATGCTTGAGTCAGCAAGGGATTAATGAGCAATAGAGAGGAGCTAGGTGAGAGAGAAGTAGAGGCCGTAGTAGATGATCCGAAAGGCGTGTAGGTCCTCCGCACGTGTGCTCGCCGCTCTCAGTGGGCTCTCTGAGAGTGCTCGCTGGGTGGTAAGGCCGTGCAGGAGGAGGAAGCTTTCTGGTTGTAGCGGATGACCTCTCTGTCTAGTTGCAGGTTGGGTTGCTCTCTTCTCAGCATGAAGCTCTAGTGGCCGAAGTGCTCACTGTGTCTCCTCTTGCGTAGTAGTAAGGAGTTTAGTAGAAGAATCTACCGTGTCCTCTCTCTTATGTCGATGTCCCTTTTATATTGGTTGTCCCGGAGCGAGGGGCCTCATCCCTTGATAGGGAAGGGTCCGTTTAGTAGAGTAATGTTCTCCGCTATGTTGGCGGGAGTTTCCCGTTGGAGGGCGATAGCCCCGGCGTCGGCTGATCCCTGGGTGAGTCTTATGGCACTCATGGCGGGTGCTCGCCCGTTACAGGGTCAAGGCCGACGTCGTGGGGGCAACGGTCGGTCGTTGGAGTGTTCTCCGACGAGAACTGCGCTTGGGCCGGTTCCATCATGCGTCGTGGAATCCGATGCTCTGCTGGGCCAGTCCTCTTCTTATTGGATCGGGCAAGCATGTTCGTCCCTTGTCTGGGTTTAGCTTGTCCAAATCTTAATAGGTTGCTCGTATTTGGGCCGTTTCTCGGTCGGACCATATTTACCCTCGATCCTCAGAGCTAAAAATTAGGGTAAATTTACATATCTCACATCCACAACATAATATTTATGTAGATAAATAAATAAACTCATAATTATTCAATAAAACATAAATTTGAAGACATGTATATATAGAATTCTAATAGAAACATAAATAAGTTTATCATTTGTTTAGAGTTCTTATGTTAAAACATGAGCATTTGATGTTGAACCCCCTCAACTATAGCCAAGGCATATGTATATATATATATATATATAAAGCATATCAAAAGAGTAATCGATCATTACATTTTGTAATAAGACATTTTTCTAAAGTTGGTTGTTGTAGGCCAACCGAATAGTGTTGAAATATGTGTCACATCTATCACTTCATTGTAATCTTATAATAAGTCAAATGTTGACATAAGTAATTCGTAATTATTTAAATTTTAAATGATGACACAAAAATCATATCTTGAAATAAGGATATAATCTTTCATCTTCTTCAAATTTCATAGGTACTTCGGATGATAAGGAAGATAATAAGAAGTCTTCTTGTAACGACACAATAGTATTTAACATTATGTTAAAATAATAATTGACAGTCTACACTAACGTCCAAAAGAATTGTTGAGTTACATAATACTATATATTGATTGCCTGACCATGCCAAAAAAATTACTAGTTATTCCTCTACTATGATAAATTTGGTATCTTCTAACACCCCATTTCTTTTGAGAATGCTCTAATATCTATTCTAAGCAAAATTGGTTGATAAATTGAAAGCAATTGTCTCAATTTTTTTCTTCTAACGTAATCACTTAAGAGATTAACCAATATTTTGAACTCCTCTTCATTGCTAGACTCAGTATTTGGCATCACTTATAACTTGGCATAAATATCATTATGTTATTAACAAAATATCATAAAAAATAAGTCAATTACAATTGAAAACATTACCACACATAATGAAACTTTAAAAGGCCACATAAAAGATAATTATTCACATAACCAATATCTAATGTCATAACTAATAAAATTCATGATCACATGTAAGGCCCGTAGAAATAAAAATCAACAATCCTAAATTCAAGCCAAGCTTGGTTTTAAAGTCAACTCTTAATTTCAAAATTTTTAATTCAAAACTAATTGAACTCCTAAATTAATGTCCTAATTCAAAAGTCATACTGTAGCAGCTTAGAATAGCAACTATGTATTTCTCTCCTCGGGTGATATATAGACTAATGAATTGTAACTTTTATTCTTTCGAAGTCATAAAATATACAACATGAAATTTGAGTATAGAATTTAAGTCTAGTATCTCATCAACTACATCTAATCAATGATCTCCATCATGCATTGTCTTTTTTGTATAATTTTTTTTCTCGTAAAATTTGTCAAGTGCTTCAATCAACATCACCGCATCATCTTTGACTTCAAAGTTATTTCTTTCTCAAATTTGAGAAGAATAAGGTGAGGATGACCAGCATCTTATTTTATTATTGCATTCATTTATTTCTTCAACATCATCCATGATGATGTGCGAATCATCAAATCATATTTCATTTTTTTAGTAACGTCCTCAAGTTTATTGTACGTTTTTTCCAAGTACTACTAAAGTTGCAGTGATATTCCCTAGAAATATGTAAAGTTCATCCAAATATTTATTACCTTTGTATCGTTATTCTTTTGCCTCTGGGTGAGATAAACTTTAAAAATAAAAAATGAGCATGGTAGAAGTAACATTCATACTAAACTAAATAAATTTATTTTTTTTCTTGGTCAATGCCAAATAAATTTAGTGATTTTTTTAAAAAATAATACTATTTTCAATTTAATTTTGAATTCCAAATCAATTTTTTGGTTTGACATCGTCAAAACATATGCTCATGAGATTTAACTACTTCTTCAAAAAAATAAAGATACACTTAAGTATGTTCATTCAAATATCTAAATTTAGCACTAGTGATATCTGAGGGGAGAGCTCATCTTCTTCCTCCCCCCTCTCACGTAATCGTCTCGAGGATAACATAGGTTTCATGGTGTGATTGTTCAAGGCTCTATAGAGCTATTTAAAACCCATCTCGTGGGAGATTGGTGGCATGCTCTTGTTGAGAAAAATTACCCACTGATGATGTAAGAGCGTATTTCTACCTACGTACCATTCTTCTATATCATAGTGAAGTCTCTTCGTCTCCTTTTGATTTGATCTATCTATTTTATTATGTTCCTTTGATTTTTGTTGTCTGTTTTGCTTATCAATTCATATGTTTGTCAATCCATATTATTGTGTATATATTGCTCCATTTTCTTTATATATATATATATATATATATATATAGAGTTAGTTAGTTAGTTAGTATGTCTCGATCATATCTACAGTATATATATATATATATATATATATATATATATAGTTAGTTAGTTAGTTAGTTAGTTAGTATGTCTCGATCATATCTACAGTTTTGAATTTGGAACGCATGGTCACTTGTACAGTTATAAATATCACCTCTATAAGTGATATTATCGCTAGATTGTGGAGAAAATTTCTTTAGGGCCGGTTTATTTGCAGAATGAGGCACGGGTAACTTGGATATCAGCCTCTTATTTCTCCTATTCTATTTATTCACGTGAATTTTGTATTTCAACTCGTGTCCGAGTTAAGAACTAATATTTGAATTAAACTTGTTCTAATAAAAAGGTGAAATAAGTTAATTCAGATACAATTAAAGTAATATTAATTATTTTTTGATATATTTTGACCTCGGTTATGATATCTCATTAACTTATTACGTAAATAAACAGAGCGCTAAAGGGGGAGTATACTGGAGTGATTGTTTGAAAATTAAAAATATCTTGATAGAAAAAAAAAGAGCATCGTCGTGCGACCATCAATGAGCATTACTTGTCATCTCACATTTTTTTCTTTGGAGAGAGGTCATAGATTCAAATCCTATCTTTCTCAAGTATATATAAAAGGGGAAGAATTTAACCCATTAAGTATAAATAGCAATTACCAATGGGTCATTTAAAATCTATCCTCGAGGAGAGAGAGAGAGAGAGAGAGGCTAACGCCAAGCGAATATTGCACACGGTGGGTAAAATTGTCAACCAACTTTCACAATAAGGTAGGGCGATTGTATATATCTATTGATCTTTGTTGCAGCAGCACGTTGCCCATTTTTGGGCTATTAATGACGTGGTACTCTCCTCGCCCCAAGGTTGCTTTCCTCTCGATGGACAGACAGCTTATCTCCGGACACACCGTACCTCGGCGGAGGCAGAACTGCAGAATGCCATCGTGGCAAAAGGCCTGAAGGGCCGACTAGGTGGTGGGCAAGTGACGATGCTGCCAACAGCATATCAGTACCGTGGTATAGGTGACGTCGAACTTTCCCCCATGAGATATATTATATATATACTGACAAAATATGTGACGACTCAGGAGATTCAGATACCGATAATTCGATATCATCGATTTATTGATACCAAGAGCTCGGGGAAGTCACCCAAGAGACTGATGAGGCCCCGTAAAAGTTAGTGAGTGTTTATCGAGGGGATGCATAACGAATAGAAATTACACGCGTAATATTAATTAAAACATTCATTTGAACTTTAAACGGAAGCAATTGCATGTATATCAGAGTGGTAAATTTATACAAGTAGTCCAGATTCATATATCACAAGTCCCACACTGTACAATGGTCCAAAAATAAATAACTACACGGGACGAAGCTCGGCCAAAAGAAGAAAGAACATATAGACCACTGACAGACCACTGCTGGCTCTAAGGCTTTTCGCCGAAAGCACGAGAGAATCCCGCAGTTGGTTGCTCCGCCTCACCTGTAAAAGGAAGGGGTGAGTCTCACAACAGAGACTCAGTAAGGTTCACAGGACCCCTAACTCGCAACTAACTAAAGGAAAGCAGTAAAACATGCATTGGCATAAATAAATGACAATTGAAAAAGCTATAAAACTAACTAAACAGTTTATGAACAGCTATCTAATATGCCAATTTAATTCAAATGCGAGTATTCGAAATCTACCAATAGACAATAACTCAATCATTTCCAAGTGACAAGAGTGAAAAGAAGAGGAGATCCACCAGAAGAAGAAACCAGATGCGTCCACTGACGACTTACACTGCGTCTCAAGCATCTACGCAAGCCTAATCATAGCAAGCGAGACTCGTAACAGTACCAAAACAAGTAACTAGTCAGAGCAACACTCGTCAGTGTCTGTCCAAGTCTCTGACCAGGTGTGCACACACTGGCTCGTGCCTAGAGCCAGGCCTCTAGCTAGTATTCCCCTCCGTAGGACGCTACGGTTGGACCGGGGCCCACGGAACTAGCTTAAAAACCGTCTCACGGGACTACCCCGCCACCTCTCCCGGGTGGGATCAACACTAAAGGTCGTCGGGCTACGACTGGTGGTTCCATCACTAGGAAAGAGAATAAAGCTCTATTGGTCTCAAAACATGCCATCATTCATGATAACGATTAAACATTTCAAACATGCAAAACTGGATGCATAGCTAGTCGAATCATGTTAAAATGGCAATTATTCATTTATACATGCATGAATTTGCTAAAATGGCAAGTATGCGACTATAAATGCATAATTAATTTAATATGCTAAGATGGCCATTTTTTCAATAATTCAATATGCCAATTGAACATGCTAAAACAGCAATCATTTCATAACTAAATGCTTAACTATTGAACATATTGAAATGGCGTACACGCATCATTATAGAACAAGCGGTCGGACTAGGGCCGCTATGATTTTAGGCGGTCGAACGACAAATCGCCGCGTGCTACTCAACGGATTAACCGTGAGACTTCTTCCACCATTCAAATTAATTTATTTACGCAGTCAAGATGTCAGCCGCTTGGGTTAATAAATAGATTATGGCAGACAGTTATAAAAATCTAGAATAACTGAAACATAGACCTTACCGGAGGACCGGACCTACCGAAATTTTAACCGCAGCCTCTCCCGGTCGATTCAAATCGACGGGAGTTATTATTTTTAACATGTTTCCTGCCAAATCATTTTTAACCTGCTCCCTGCCAATCCATCATCATAGCATTCCACCATCATAGCATAATAATTTATCACCTAAAAACTCAATGACGATGGGCATGCTGTTAAAACATAAAGACGATGGGCATGCTATTAAAGCAGTTTAATGGGTTAGGACTACGATCCCCCTACCTTAAACGTGCCGAAAGGTCCGATTGGGCCGCATGCAAGCCAAGAGACGCGCCGTAGTCCGTCTCTCCCGGTCGCCTCTCCACGCCGGGGTTCGGTCCGGGTTGACGTCCCCACGATCCTCGTGTCGCGGGAAAATCTCCGCCGACCCTAGCACGAGAGAAAGGTCGATTAGCCGCGAGAAGGAAGGAAAAGAGCCGTCGATGTCGCCGAAGGGTTCGCACCACCGCGCCGGGGTCGGAGCCGACGAGGATGCCGACGTGGCCTTGCCTCCACTAGTCCGCCGGCGGAGCCGTCGGCCGTCCTCCACCGGTCTTGGGAAGAGGAAGGCGAGAGAGAGGGGGGGCTAGCCACGGGCCTCCTCCTCCTCCTTGCTGCTAGGCCGTCGCCGGCGTTCCTCCGCCATCGCCGGCCAGTGGCCGCCACCGTGCCGGGGTCGCCGCGCCGACAAGAGGGCCGGAGGGGGAGGCGGAGTCACCGCCTCGGCGAGCTCGCGCGGCCGCCCGTGGGTTTGTCCGCGGTGTCCTGTGCGTCCGATGAAAACGGGAAAAGGGGGAGGGGGAGAAGAATTGGGAAAGTAGGAGAGAGAGGGGAGATCGACCGGTTAAAAAAAGTTAACATATTATTTTTTAAACCCCCTTTTGCACTTTAAACCCCCAAAGAAGCAAAATCGTGTAAAAGCCCACTAAATTCCTTAAAAAAAATAATCGGATCTCACAGTCCCTCCCTCCTAATAGAAATTTCGTCCTCAAAATTTAAAAGGAATGACAAGGAGAGAACTGAAGGAATTTATACCTTAATCGAACAAGAAAGGAAATTATCGACGCATTTCATCCTCACGTTCCCCTGTAGCTTCATTGCCAGAGTGACGCTGCCAGTCATCCTTAACCAGAGGAATTACTTTATTTTTCAATCGTTGCTCACGATGATCTTCAATGCTAAGCGAATACTCCGATATAGAAATCTGCAGTCACTTCAGGTCAAACTGAATCATCAAGCACGTGAGATGCATCAGAAACATATTTCCTCAACTGGGACACATGAAAAAAAAAATCGTGGATAGCTTGCATCGCTGCTGGCAATTGAAGTTGATAAGCCACTTGGCCTACACGTTCCAAAATAGGAAACGGGCCAATATAACGAGGACTGAGCTTTCCACGCTTCCCAAATCTCATAACGCCTTTCATAGGAGATATTTTCACAAACACCATATCTCCAGGCTTAAACTGCAATGGTCGCCTGCACTGATCTGCATAGCTCTTCTGTCGACTCTGAGCTGTCAACATTTTCTGCCTAATCAAGCGAACCACATCAGCACATTGCTGAACCATATCAGGTCCTGTCAATAACCTGTCACCGGCCTCAAACCAGTTTAAAGGTGTACGACAAGGACGCCCATATAAAGCTTCATACGGTGCCATGCCAATGCTGGAGTGATAACTGTTATTATAAGCAAATTCCACAAGTGGCAAATGCTGACACCACGAACCCTGCCAATCTAGGCAACACGATCTCAACATATCTTCTAAAGTCTGAATAGTCCTTTCTGATTGACCATCTGACTGCGGATGATAAGCTGAACTAAAGGCTAACTCTGTGCCCAACGCCTTTTGAAAACTGCGCCAGAAGCCAGAAGTAAACCGTGGGTCGCGATCTGACACAATTGATATTGGAATTCCATGCAATGGCATAATCCTTTGAACATAAAGCTCGGCCAATTTCTGAACACTCCAGGTAACTTTAATTGGCAATAATCTTGCTATTTTTGTCAGTCGATCAACTAATAGCCAGATACCATCGAAGCCTTGTGAAGTCTGAGATAAATTCACAACAATCTATCGTGGCACGATGCCATTTCCACGTCGGAATTTCTAAAGGTTGAAGCATTCCTCCAGGTTTTTGATGCTCGATTTTAACCTGTTGGCTTGTCAAACACTTAGACATAAATTCAACCACATCCTCCAATCTGGCCACCAGAACTGCCTTCCAGACTTTAATACATCTTGGTAGCATTAGGGCGAAACGCAAAACGGGATCTATGACCTTCATACGAAAAGGTATTTCTCAAGCTATCAACAGCTGGAATACACAACCTGCCTCGGAAGCTAACTAGCAAATGACTGATTTACACATTCATGCTCAGAGCATCAGCCACAGCATTTGCATCTCCTTCCACAGACCGAAAGGGGTCCAAACGACATTAAAAACACTAAGAACGGGCGGTTTCGTCACATCGACTCCAGACGAGTTATAGGTAGAGTCGGGCTTATACCGACTCTAATTCTCAACCAGACACCGTAAAACTGGCGGGGATGATGGCCCAACATGCCGGAGTTCAATTGAAACTAATAAGATATGAAACCATCGCCAAAGCGACTGAATCGCGCCGAAAATCATCTCACGAGCCCGAACGTCGGTTTTGAATTCTTCGATCGGAATCGTGCTTATCACACTCCGCTTCTTGTACCGTCACGCGCCTGACCAACTCTGCGTCATCACCACCTCGCCCACAGATCTCCTCCGTCTGCAGCCGGAGTAGAGAGGGGAGAGAAGGGAGAACGAGAGAAAGAAAAGGCACATGAGAGAATGAGTGGGAGGAGAGAGGAAGGGAAAGAAAAGGGAAAAAAATTAGGAACTTTCCTAATTCCCAAAAATTCGATCCTCCAATTCAGAAAAATTCAAAAAAACAATCGAAACGTTCCTCTTAAAGCGAACATCGTAACAGTAATATCTTCAAGGAGAAAAACTGGGACAATGATAGTCTTTTTCCCCCAATAAACCTAACAGATGTGCTCGCAGTTCTTTCAATTCGATTGGAGCCACATGGTAAGGTTCCTATGCTAAAGGTGCCGTAGCTGAAATTAATTCAATTACCATCTCTATTTCTCGCTGAGGAGATAAGCTTGGCAACGCATCAGGAAATACATCAGGAAATTCACAGACCACAGGAATAGCATTGATATCTTGCTGTGGTGCCTCAACAACAACCACAGAAGCTAAGAATCCCTGACAACCTGCATTAAACAATCTATAGGCTCATATAGCATAAATAAGCAAGCGAGAAAAACGAGATTGAATATCTTGAAAATAGAATGTTAGTCTCCCCTGTGGTCGAAAGTAGACTTTTCTGGATCTGCAATCAACCACGGCTCTGTACTCTTTTAACCAACCTATGCCCAGAATAATATCAGAATCAACCAGCCGCATTGCATATAATCTAGCTCGCAACTGCCGATTATTAATCATAATAGGAGTCTCTTCTAGGCAGAGAGACCTAGACATGAAATTTTCAGAAGATAAATCAACTAGCAACTCACATGTCAACTCAGATATCAGCTCCTCGATACAAACAATAAGGTCTTCAGAAACAATTGAATGAGAAGCACTTAGATCTAATGGAACATGAGTTGCATAACCATAGAGTATAATCGTACCTTCCACGAGATACGATGCCACGGCTTCAGCACAAGTTAGACCTTCTCTTTTGCTTTCCGTCGACTGAAGTAGGCTGTTGAGACGAGGCTGAAGCTGGGGAATGTTGTTGAGGTTGTGGTGGTGAAGGAGATCTAAACTGAGACAATTGTGGTTGAGAAAACTGCACCGGTTTCGGCCTCTGTGGACAGTCTCGAACCACATGTCCTAGTTGATCGCATCGGAAACAAACCACCGGCATTGAACACGGTACGCCTGGGTGGCTCCCACCACATCTTGAACACTGCCTCGGTTGACTCGTCACAAGTCCCTGACATTGCTGAGAAGAAGGCGTTGACTGCTGAATAATGCCAAGAGATACATGTTGGGCAAGCCACTTCTTACGCTCCCTGAATCTCTTGAACTTGTTCCTGATCTTCTTGAACGAGGGTTCACCACCGGCAGTAGGTACAGAAAAGGGAACACTCGTCGCAGTCTGTTGAATGACTTGCCGAACAGTACCTGAAGATGCCTGCTTGGCAGGCCGCTTCTTAGCCCTTCTGATCATCTTCTTAGACTTCTTAGTCTTGGATTTCTTCGAGACAGAAGGACCACTAGAAGAAGGAACATCAGATGGAACAGAAGGCGGCACTCTTTGCAGTTGAATTATGGCCCGCACCACACTACCTGCTTCCGGGCATTCCATTGAACGGAACACGCGCTCGGTAGCATCTAGCCACGCCTTAACTGCCTCAAGATCTGCTCGACCTTCAGAAGTTAGTGAATAGGACAGCAAAGGCTCTCTGCCAGGGCCACCCTGCAAATCATCTCCAAGTGGAGTAGGACGATCATCTTGAGCTGGAACTGGCACAAGGACAGAAGGATGGGAGGTGCCACTATCCTCCCTAGGAACACGAGGACTCATACGAGGCGGCATATTGATCTAAAAAGCACACAACAACGAAAAACAACAGAAAATCCGTCAATAAGGATGAAAAACATCCTAAGCCAACAGTAGTAGACACACATGGACTTGTTCTGGACTAATGCAATTTCAATTCCTTACACAATTCCTCAACACCGCTCTGATACCAACTGTGATGACCCAGGAGATCCAGATACCGATAACCCGATATCATCGATTTACCGATACCAAGAGCTCGGGGAAGCCATCCAAGAGGCTGATGAGGCCCCGTAAGGGTTAGTGAGTGTTTGTCGAGGGGATGCATAACGAATAGAAATTACACGCGCAATATTAATTAAAGCATTCATTTGAACTTTAAACGGAAGCAATTGCATATATATCAGAGTGGTAAATTTATACAAGTAGTCCAGATTCATATATCACAAGTCCCACACTGTACAATGGTCCAAAAATAAATAACTACACGGGACGAAGCCCGGCCAAAAGAAGAAAGAACAGACTGGCCACTGACAGACCACTGACAGACCACTGCTGGCTCTAAGACTTTTCACCGAAAGCACGAGAGAATCCCGCAGTTGGTTACTCCGCCTCACCTGTAAAAGGAAGGGGTGAGTCTCACATCAGAGACTCAGTAGAGTTCACAGGACCCCTAACTCGCAACTAACTAAAGGAAAGCAGTAAAACATGCATTGGCATAAATAAATGACAATTGAAAAAGCTGTAAAACTAACTAAACAGTTTATGAACAGCTATCTAATATGCCAATTTAATTCAAATGCGAGTATTCGAAATCTACCAATAGACAATAACTCAATCATTTCCAAGTGACAAGAGTGAAAAGAAGAGGAGGTCCACCAGAAGAAGAAACCAGATGCGTCCACTGACGGCTTACACTGCGTCTCAAGCATCTACGCAAGCCTAATCATAGCAAGCGAGACGCGTAACAGTACCAAAACAAGTAACTAGTCAGAGCAACATTCGTAAGTGTCTGTCCAGGTCTCTGACCACGTGTGCACACACTGGCTCGTGCCTAGAACCAGGCCTCTAACTAGTATTCCCCTCCGTAGGACGCTACGGTTGGACCGGGGCCCACGGAACTAGCTTAAAAATCGTCTCACAGGACTACCCCGCCACCTCTCCCGGGTGGGATCAACACTAAAGGTCGTCGGACTACGACTGGTGGTTCCATCACTAGGAAAGAGAATAAAGCTCTATTGGTCTCAAAACATGCCATCATTCATGATAACGATTAAACATTTCAAACATACAAAACTGGATGCATAGCTAGTCGAATCATGTTAAAATGGCAATTATTCATTTATACATGCATGAATTTGCTAAAATGGCAAGTATGCGACTATAAATGCATAATTAATTTAATATGTTAAGATGGCCATTTTTTCAATAATTTAATATGCCAATTGAACATGCTAAAACAGCAATCATTTCATAACTAAATGTTTAACTATTGAACATATTGAAATGGCGTACACGCATCATTATAGAACAAGCGATCGGACTAGGGCCGCTATGATTTTTGGCGGTCGAACGACAAACCGTCGCGTGCTACTCAACGGATTAACCGTGAGACTTCTTCCACCATTCAAATTAATTTATTTACGCAGTCAAGATGTCAGCCGCTTGGGTTAATAAATAGGTTATGGCAGACAGTTATAAAAATCTAGAATAACTGAAACATAGTCCTTACCGGAGGACCGGACCTACCGAAATTTTAACCGCAGCCTCTCCCGGTCGATTCAAATCGACGGGAGTTATTATTTTTAACATGTTTCCTGCCAAACCATTTTTAACCTGTTCCCTGCCAATCCATCATCATAGCATTCCACCATCATAGCATAATAATTTATCGCCTAAAAACTCAACGACGATGGACATGCTGTTAAAACATAAAGACGATAGGCATGCTATTAAAGCAGTTTAATGGGTTAGGACTACGATCCCCCTACCTTAAACGTGTCGAAAGGTCCGATTGGGCCGCATGCAAGCCAAGAGACGCACCGTAGTCCGTCTCTCCCGGTCGCCTCTCCACGCCGGAGTTCGGTCCGGGTTGACGTCCCCACGATCCTCGTGTCGCGGGAAAATCTCCGCCGACCCTAACACGAGAGAAAGGCCGATTAGCCGCGAGAAGGAAGAAAAAGAGCCGTCGATGTCGCCGAAGGGTTCGCACCACCGCGCCGGGGTCGGAGCCGACAAGGATGCCGACGTGGCCTTGCCTCCACTAGTCCGCCAGCGGAGCCGTCGGCCGTCCTCCACCGGTCTAGGGAAGAGGAAGGCGAGAGAGGGGGGGCTAGCCACGGGCCTCCTCCTCCTCCTCCTCCTTGCTGCTAGGCCGTCGCCGGCGTTCCTCCGCCGTCGCCGGCCAGTGGCCGCCACCGTGCCGGGGTCGCCGTGCCGACAAGAGGGCCGGAGGGGGAGGCGGAGTCACCGCCTCGGCGAGCTCGCGCGGCCGCCCGTGGGTTTGTCCGCGGTGTCCTGTACGTCCGATGAAAACGGGAAAAGGGGGAGGGGGAGATGGGAAAGTAGGAGAGAGAGGGGAGATCGACCGGTTAAAAAAAGTTAACATATTATTTTTTTTTTGATTTTTAACCCCCTTTTGCACTTTAAACCCCCAAAGAAGCAAAATCGTGTAAAAGCCCATTAAATTCCTTAAAAAAAATAATCGGATCTCACAAAATATATCACATTGTAATCTTATTTTACTAAAATAAGAGAGAGCATCCAAGTCAAAATATTAATATATACTGACAAAATATATCACATTGTAATCTTATTTTACTAAAATAATATTTCGATCGGCTCCCCAAGGAACTATATATATGGATTCTACCTTCAACTGTATGCTTGTAGTTAATACGTTGTTGAACACTTTATGTCAACTGTCTCACTGAAAAGTTGCCCACAATTGGATCACCATGGTAGAGCTCTCTGGAAATCTTTGGGAGCAGGTATGGTCCTTCTCTGTCTCAGGAACTCTCGCCGCCACTGACGGCGGAATCATCACCGTTCTCTGACTCAATGTCGGGCTCAGTGCCAGGGACCTTGTAGAGAGGGGGGAGCCACTCTGGGATCTCCCCTCTTCCCTTTACGCCTCTCTCATGTGGGCCCTTTGCTCCTCTCCCTCTGTGTTGTGATTTGATGCTCTTCTCCTTCCGGATCCTGTCATCCTGCCATCCATACCCCTGTTTTCCGCCAGTCACCGCACCCTCTCTCACTTCCCCCTCCATCGTCAGCCGGCTGATGCATGGCATGCCCTCCCCCCCTCTTGACACTTGTCCCCCACCCCTCTGTTTTCTCGCCACACCTTTTGTGAACCCCGTCCTTCCACCCCCCCCCCATCACCCCCCATTCTGTCCTCTATTTAGTCACTCACCATGCCCCTTTCTTCATCCCCCATCGTCCCCTCCCACTACCGTTAATTTCTCTTCCCTACAAACAGAAGCCCATTAGTTGATTCCCTTTGGGCCCGTTTGGCATGAAGAAATTGACTCGGCGAAGATGTGGTCTTATCGTCCCTCTCCATGTCCACTGTTGTTTGGGCACTGCACTATCTATATCATATTTGTCTACTTGGGGTATGATTTTGAGCCATCTATGATTTTTCTTCTCATTTTGTATGGATCGGCAAAACTTTGGTCTTCCTGTATGTATATCTCAATGGTTTAATAAAACTCATCATCTTCTTGATCAAAAAACTGGATCACCATGGCGTTCAAAAAAGGAACCGGCCATATTCTTAGAAGATCTCCATCATCAAACTAGTCTGTATACAATTGTAACTCCCCTTTACCATTCCTTCACATAGAGACGAACGAAAAAGGGAAAAGACAAGCCACACCTTAAACGTATATATACGTGTACACACACACTTGTAATCGTACATGCACTTCCCTATCACTTACGTATAACAACCTCGGTAACGAAGCCGGTGAAGGCCAACTATATGATCGATACTTGTTCTGCTCATCAGAGGAACTCGTAGAAGAGACCCTCGAACCTCTTCATGTCCTCGCCGGGGAGAGCCACCAGGGCGCTCACCCCCTTCTCCACCCCACCCCCCGTGGGGAACAGCACGATGATGTCCCTCCTGGGCAGCGCCAGGGGGCAGCAGTACAGGGGCTTCCCCCACGGGAACTCCACCTCGTCGAAGCCCAGCCTCCACCACGACGAGATGAACACGTCCCCGTGCGGGAACCCCTTGTGCAACTGCCCCCAGTCCACCACTGACCTCGCGTACGCGTCGTCCATCCTCGCCGACCCCTCCCGCACCACCTCCACCAGACGCCCGAAGGGCTCCTCCCCCAGCTCCCGGTGGGTGAGCACGCCGTAGGCGCTCAGGACGGCGTTGCCGGCGTAGGAACGTGGCAGCGGGGGCCGCAGCCTCCCCCGGATGTCCACCGCGTAGAGCACCATGGAGTGCTTGTCCGGGGGCACGTCGGCGGCCGCGAGCGCCTTGCACCGCCACAGGTGGGCGGTGACGGCGTTGAAGCTGGTGGCAGCGGAGGCGGGGGCGCCGTCATCCCTGGCTCTGCCCTTGAGTGTGGAAATCTGGTCAGAGCTTAGCCTGAACAGCTTGAACTCGAGGTTCTCGGCCCCGGTCTCGATGATGGTGGAGGGCAGTTCCTTGCTGGCGGGTCCTTCCACAGGTGTGGTGGCGGTAGTAGGAGGCATCGGCGGCAGCACGTCCAGCTTTAAGAGCTCCGGGTGGGGGAATACGACGCGGGGAGGGGACCGCGCGGCCAGTAGGCGGCGGTCGTGGTAGGGTTCGGCTGCGAGGGGCTTGCCGGCAGCGAGCGCCGAAAGGTTCTCGAGGAGGACCCGGAAGCCGACGCCGTCGAACGTGGCATGGCAGTTGGATATGCCCATAGCGAAGCCGCCGCACCTGAAGGACGTCACCTGCGGGGGTTGCAGAAGCAGAAAGTACCCTTCAGAAAGATAGAAACGCATACACACGAAAGGTGTTCGACCAGGAACTCGTCCTGCATGGCGGTCTCGAAAAGAGTTAGTTTTCGGCACCTGAAGGACGAAGAGGGGGCGGTCGTCGGGATCCATGGCGTCGACCCTCCTCGCCACCAGCTGCTGGAAGGCGGGATTCGGTTGCTCCAGGTGCCCGAGCTCCGCCAGAGCCACCTCGCTGGACGCAACCGCGAAGCCCGCCCCCGCGCCGTTGCAGTCGAACTCCCACCTCCCCTCCGCGTCGTCCCACCTCAGCCGCCCCGCCAAGAAGTCGTACGGCGCGAGCAGCTTCCCCAGCGCCGACTCCAGCCTCTCGGCCACCGCGTCCGCGGGGAACTCGGGGCTGGCCTGGAAGAAGTGTACGGTGTCCACGTTGAAGTCGAGCACCTGGTCGATGTTGGAGAGGAACATGGACCTCCTCTTCCCCTCCCCCGGCGGGCGGATGATGGCGGACCTCAGGAGGGTGACCCTGAGGTCTCGCAGGAGAGGTGGCTCCTGGTAGGGGGCTCCCATTGGTGTAGTATGTTTCTGTTGGTTGGGACAGTGTATGGAGTGCTAGCCTTGACTTAGTGATGGGGTTTCTTCTATGTATATATAGAAGGCAGCACATCCTCTATCTGAAAAGGAGGACGGGAGTCCAACAATCATCAATGAAGATCGTCACACATCCTACTAATTTTTTTTCCGTTACTCGTAACTCTTTCAAGCAATTTCAAATATTAGACTGCAGATAAATGCAAAGTTAAAATAAATAACATTGTATTTATCTATTCAACTTCATATTTATCGCTCGATGTTGTATATATGTTGAACATATATTAGTCTTAATTATATTCATCTGCTCAATATTATAAATCGATCGATTAAACAAATTAAGGGATGAACGCAATTGACTTAGAGAGGTTACGATAAGGATGTGAGGAGGGCATATCTCGCCAGTCCATTAGAGCATGTATGTTCGGCTCATCACAGAGACCTAGCCCTCTGGACTCGCTAGCCAATGCTCCGACCCAACATGCTTCATGTTTCGGCACAGGCTCAGCGTAGACGCTGTATCCGCGTGCACTTTTCCCGTCAGCAGTCACGACTCACTTTCCCGATAGTGCATTAATGACGGGAGGTGTACCAATATGGTGACAAAAAGGGAGAATGCTACCCACGTCGCTCTCCCTGATAGAGCAGTCTCACGCCCCCTCCGATAAACCATGCCGTATTAATTGAGGAACTATCCCTCATACGAAGTTACGGCAAGCCAACGCTTATGCCTCCCTATCCCGTCAGACACTCAGAACTAGATAGCTCACGTCTCTTCAATTCTGGTCACATTAACATAATAGTCAGTCCCACAACAACGATATAAATAAGACTTTGGCCCAACAGTTAAGAGGTACGTGACCTAATTCACTCAAGCCCTTACTCTCTCACCCCGATCTCCCTCACTCTCTCTCTCTCCCTAAGCACTCGTCGTCTTCTTCCACTGTTGCCTTACTTAATCGTCAGAGGGCTATCTCATGGGATAACTCTAAGGACTCTTTATGACCCTTAGTTTATGGTTACATGTCCTCCTCCCGTGACATCTTTCTTCCAAGTAAAATAAATCTATAAAAATGTGGATCATGATTTGAGTGACCATATCTCGACCGTTACATGATGTATGGTAATCTCCTACGAAAGACTGCTGAAATCCAATCTCCTCTTGCACTGAGATGATCCGTACACAGGAAACACCGAACAAAATTAATTAACATGCTGTCGGTAGATTCGGGGCCCATGTGAACATCATAATTAACCACTGTGGAAAGGGGAAGGGAGTTGTCAAACCCCATTGATGATGGGCGAGGCATGGTCACCAGACTCACCACTTCCCAAGGGAAGATTTCCATAAACAAAACCGAAGCAATTCCCGTTCTAATTAATGGGGAAATCTCCATCCATGTGGTTGATTATTGAAGAAGACTATGGGATCAGGATGGCAGAAGTGGGAGATTCACATCTACATAGGACGATAACAGCTTCTTTTTCTGCCGTCGATGGCATGGCATAAGAAAGATGTATGAGATAACATTTATTTACTTGCATTTGAATAGGCTCCAG
Source organism: Amorphophallus konjac (assembly GCA_022559845.1). Lineage (NCBI taxonomy): Eukaryota > Viridiplantae > Streptophyta > Magnoliopsida > Alismatales > Araceae > Amorphophallus > Amorphophallus konjac. The sequence goes on from CM040128.1 coordinate 17,243,544, forward strand.
TTTGCCTATATGATTGGCAGTTCCCCACAGAGCGGCCGGAAGAGGTGACTCTACAGTGGTACGCAGCAAAAAGATGTCAAAGCAATTAAATTGTTCATGGCGGTGTTGGTTGGCCGTTGTTTTGCTTCCGGTGGATGCATTGGCTATAACTGTATTCGGCGTGCGGTGTGCGTGGATGTGTCAGAGTACTGTGATCGTCCACTCCTTATCGTGAATCTATTTTCGGTAAAACAGAATTGGTTAATTACATTGCAGAGATATATATATTTCAAAAGAAGGCAAAGTTGGAATTTGGTTGTCATTGATGTTGGATAACCTCACAGATTTTGGGCGGTGGCCTCCGTGCGTTCACGTGCCCCTACTGGGCACCACCCCATGCACCGGTTCCAACCGGTTAACAGTTGATAACGGCATGGGACGGACAAGCCGTGCATGCACAGAAGAAGGAAAAGGCCCACTAGAATGATACGTGGCGTGACATTTTATCAATAAAATGTTTGACAAGTGTCCATATTTAAGCCATTTATTTATTTACCCTCTCCAGTACGCGCCGGTTAATTGCAGAAGAGCTTGTCGTACCTGGTGGCAACTTTTTTTTTTTTTTACTTGCTCATCATGAATAAGGTGAACAACATTAACTCCCCTGAAATTTTAGGTGATAGCTAGGTTTCATTGCCAGCGGCCCTTACCGAAGAAAAAGCTGCAGGTTTTCATTGCCAGCTTCCTCCTTCTCCTGTGAGGCTTCCTTTTTTTTTTTGTAATGGCAGGCCGGCCTTTGGCTTTCAGTTGCCACGTTAAATTCGTGGCTTTCTTTAATTAGGGCATCGAAAGGCTGTGGGTTGTACGGGCCCTCGATCATATATGCCTTCATCACCCCCCCCCCCCCCATTCAGGTGAGTGGGTGCATGAAACCCATGGGTCGAACATCCCAGTCGGATCACGGGGATGCAATATATTCTCGTCTGAAAATGATCTTCGGTACTGTTACTTTTCTTTTAAAAGGATAAGTAATTAAGTTGAGTCACGTACAAATTTTAGATGTTTTTTTTTAGATATTATCTCTGCCGCATCAGAGAGCGATTATGATTTTATTTTTTTTATGAATAAAAGACCCTCAAAAGAGGATAGTTAGGGTGTGTTTGGCACTCTAATAGAATGAATTACGAAAGTAATTTTTAATCATTAAAATATTCTGTGTGAGAGACAAACATATTAATACTCAAAAAGTTAATCTCTCATTTCAAAAATAGATTCTTAAGATTATAGAGAGATAGGAACAATAAGGTGTCTTTCTTATCTAATTTAAAAACTCTTTTAGATAGAATTTTAAAAAGAGAAATTAAGTGGATTCTAATCGTTGGAGTGGAGTCCACATATTTCATAATCTCTCACGTCAAAATTTATCATCTCTCACACGTGTTTCCAAAGGCACCCTTAGATCTTCCTTATAAATATATATCCATAATTTTTAACGTGAGATCTTTTGAATCCTCTTCTTAAACCTCTGATTAATTTGAACATTAAATAATTTTTTTTCTTTACTTAATTAATTGGGGTCTCTTTTAACGTTACTGTATGACTCCGCCCACCTTCTGTAGACAATTACGTACCCCTAGCCCTAACGTTACACCGGCCACAGGGAACAAGTAATATATACAATTCCTTACTTACAGGAACACTCGGACGTACGGACTTCGTGAAACCGCGGAAGACAAACTTCTCACAATATTCCCATAAAACATGGAAAAGAGGAAATCTAAATCTAAGACCTCCCCTTCACAGGCTCCTCAGCCACACATTGATGTATGGACATCCCCTTCGCCTGTGCTCGTAAGAACTCAAAGCTTTTATATAATTAAGACCATCTTAACTTGTCGACGGGAGGTCTTGGCCGTGTTGCAAAATGAAAGACACCATAAAAGATTGCTTTTTTTGGTTTCTTTTAACATTTCTTGGGCTTTAATTAAAATAACATGCACAATTATTATGACTTTTCATAGCATCTTTCGGTCTAAATTTATGGCAAACAGACACCTAACCAGAAGATTTAAATTTAAATTTTAAAATCAAATGATTAAATACAACATTAATTTTTATATATATATATATATATATATATACCAAATAACACCTTGTCTATATAGTAATCAGCTCTGCGTTTACATATTACAATATTTTGATGATCGAGCTCTATTAAGCAGATTATTAGGCCAATGTGCGTAATCGCGTATACATCATTCACTGGGATGTCCGAGCAAAACGTGGATAACGACGTTCGGAGGACATGCCTTAGTAATTAGGACCGGATCCAAGCTATATATATATATGTCTTGTACAAAGCTGGACTCGTGAAGATGATCGACGAGGATCTATGTTGGAATATTTAGTAGGGCTGTCAATGGAGCGGATACGAAGTGAATATGTGACTATCCGTATGTGCTCCGTTTTCCGATTCGAATTATTCGATTTTGATCCACTCCGATTTGACTCGAATACGAAGTGACTATTTGACTATCCGTATCCGTTCCGTTTTAAAATCTAAATTATCCGATTCAAATTTAAAAATATATAAATATAATTATAAAATATTAAAAGTATATAAAATACAATTATAAAATGTCAAAAATATATAAAATAAATTTTAAATTAAATTACAACTATAAAATATCTAAATTTCTCTATAATATCATTTATTTTATAATATATTATTTAAAAATATGTATTATATGATATATAATATTACTAACTGATATTTTTCGAAGCGAATATTATAATATCCGTATCCGCTCCGATTCGAATTCGGATATTATCCGTATCAAAAAAATAAATACGAATCGAAGCGGATCCGGATCCGGATAATATCTGTATCCGTTGACAGGCCTAATATTTAGACATAGATTCTGTGTATCTCAACGTCGCGATTTTATGAATTCAACAATCTATGTATCTATCCTTCTTGTTAAGGTACCCATAAGCTGGCTTGATTAAAAGAAGTTAATCTCTACAATCACCCGTGACCAAGTAGTTCGATCTCCCTAAGGTTTGTCTCAGAAGTAGTTGAATGGCATAAAACATACGACACTTTCATTAATGAAAAGCTAGCTAGCTCTGTGACTAATAAGTGGCCATTAATTCCGGACTTAATTCTGAATCGATTCTGCATGCCACACTATTAATTTGGAGGCTTTTATCCCTTCAATACATGAAGGTTCAATTTTAGGGCCGGGACTCATGAATTTGGGGATCGATCCATGCATCATTAGATCCATGTAATATATAGTGGCCCTCCTAGCTAGCTATCTTGGATGATGCTGAAAGGGAACCTAAGATATCAAACCTTGAACCACTGAAAACGTACGTCAGCCAACGTTGGGGAGCAGGTTGCCAAATAATGGATTCCCCAAGGGGAGGCAGATCAGGCAATTATATATATCTAGCTGTAAGAGTTATTGACCAAAGGGAATCAACAATTTTGGACAGAGTTCCATGTATCGATCCTGTATAAACAGCAACCTATACCTAATCATGTGTTCCAGGCCTCTGATGCCCTAAACCACCCCCTCCTTAATTTGTAGTCATCTTCTCCCATCTGAGAAGTGTTAACTTCCTCTTTTCGATCACTCATTCTCAAGGTAGCCAATTAACTCTTTGTCTAGAGGAGAATCAGAGCATAATTATGGGCACAGTGGATCGATGTAATGATATGGGGACGGGCATCCATGTTGATCCCGTTGGTAGGCACTGTACGTATAACCGGAAGGATCAACGGATACTGTGGGGTAGTGACTGAGCCACATTGAATTAATGGTGATCGACGGCGACTACTATTTTAACGAGAAGCTATATTCTAGCCGACAACGCAGAACGTTCCAACTGATCACGGGCCTTTAATTGGAAATTAATATCAGCTTCCAAGGCCAAATGCTCCAGAATTACCTTGGCTAGGATCCATAAATCACCATCCCTCGCCGTAGAATGATGCAGTCACAAGTGAGAGATGGGGACAACAGCACCCAGGTTTGAGATATTACCTGCTAGAGAGGTTTAATCATGTGGGCTCAGGTTTGACTTCACGTGTGATATTACACAGGCTAGTAGTTCGGAATTCAGGAGATGTAGTAGGGGCTCCTTTGGTGACATACTTTGCATGGATGTTAATATTGAGTCTGAGGCCGCATTTTGAAACAAGCCACGTCCGCATCGACTTCTGCCCCCGCAAGATTTCCCCATGCTCGCGGACCACAAGCTGAGAACAACCATCGCCGGCCGCACACCAGTCAACCCCCGGTCGCGGGTAGTCAATGACGCTCGCCGGCATGCCGTTGATGCAGGAGGTTGCCCTCGCCGGCCGTGGCACTGCGGCACCCCCGCACTCCCGCAGGCCAGGGCGCTATGGTCAACGCCTCTACGGCGGGATACAGATACTATAACTACAGATTTGAAATGCACAAGAGTGTCATCGCGAATAGTGTTTGGACAATACTTTCGAAGATTATTCGAAATGAAAATCATTGTCAGAATAAATTTGTAAAAAAAGTATTCTTAAAAATATATTAATAATTATATCACTGCATAAATATAAATTGTAAAAAAATATCCTATTTTTTCACAGGCATATCACTTCTTTTTATTAATAATTTGTGAAAAAATCACGTTTAAACGATATTTATATATTATTTACATTAATCCAATGATATATCTGTTAATATAATTTGAAGAATTATTTTTTTATAAATTTATCTCTAATAATAATTTTTATATAAAAATCCTTATTCAAAACTGTGAAAAATGATAACAAGGTAATTTCTCTATCACCGTATGCCAAACTTGCGTGAGGATTGCAACCCTGCACAAATGGGATTTTTTATCTACCCAAAGTCTAATGGATGTACAGAGATTCTGAAAGAAAAAAAAAAGACAAATATCAAAAGTGTTACCAAATATAATCTCAGGTAGAATTTGGAACAGATCTTGTGAAGGATTTTAAAGATTTCAGTGATTGAAATTTTTGACAATATAAGAAGTCCAATCAAATATCTTGATTTATATATTTAAATAAACTTTCTAATCAAGAGAGAGATAGACACATGAGAAGAGAAAATGAAAAATCTTAAAAAGTTGGTGGAAAGGAGCTTCTGATAGATTTTTAAGAAATTATTGACTTAATTTATATTTCAACCCCCGTCGTCTCACTTACAAATATTAAAAGAAAGGTTAAGTTGACAACTCCATCATCGCCGTCCCTCCACCGTATCAAAATCAACGTAACTCTCTCAAATTGATTTTTTTTGAAATTCAAAATCCCTCCCATGTTTGGCAACTATACTTTATATAAGATTTTTTTCAAAATCCCCATCCTCGTGCTCCCGTCGAAACATGTCTTCAGGCTCATTTGGATAATCAACGAGAAAAATTCTAATGATTAAAATTCTTAACAGCCCTGCGTACATTCGTCAAAGATCAAAAATGTTACCAAATATGGTCTCAGATAAAATTTGGAACAGATCTTGTGAAGGATTTTAAAGATTTTAGTGATTGAAATTTTTGACAATATAAGTCTAACTAAATATCTCGATTTATGTGTTTAAATAAATTTTCTAATCGAGAGAGAGAGATAGACACATGAGAAGAGAAAATGAAAAATCTTAAAAAATTGGTGGAAAGGAGTTTCCGGTATATTTTTAAAAAATTATTGACTTATTTTATATTTCAACCCCTCTCATCTCACTTACAAATATTAAAAGAAAAGCTAAGTTGACAACTCCCTCGTCGTCATCCCTCCACCGTATCAAAATCAACGTAACTCCCTCAAATTGATTTTTTTTTAAACTCAAAATCCCTCCCATATTTGGCAACTGTATTTTATATAAGATTTTTTCAAAATCCCCATCCTCAAACGTGTCTTTAGGGTGCGTTTGGAAAACACCATAGGGAAGAGATTTTAAGAATTCCAACGATTAGAATCTCTGACAACTCCACAATTATTTTCAAATGACTCAAGCCGCCCTAAAGTTATGTCCACCAGATTTTTGACTACAGGAGAGAGATAGACTCATTGAGACACCTAACCTAAAATCCCCTAAAATAGCATAAATCGAATTTTTCACGGATTTCAAAGAGTTTAGAATCTCTAGATTCTATTTTAACCCCCCAATTTCATCTTTTTAGGCCATATGCAACCCAAAAACAACACACCTCAATATAAATGTAAAATGGGCAGTGTGGTAAAGGTCAAAGTCGTGAGAAATGTTTAAACCTGCCGCACCATCTGCCAAATGTGATTTGAATTTTATCAGAAAAATTTCTCAGCTTGTCAGAGTGTGTACGATAAAAGAACAATTTCAAATCTGCACAAGGTCAACGCGTTTACAAACGTGCCCTTAGACTCATTTGAACGATCAACGAGAAAAGATTTTAATGATTAAAATCCTTAACAACACTACGTACGTTTCCAAATGAGTCAAACATGTTAAGCTTCCACGACGAGAGAGATTCAATAAGGGTCGGTTTGGTGACAAAATTGTCGACGAATACAGTACACGAAGAGAGAGAAATGGAGATGGGGCCCCACCCTCCCCCCTCACACACAGCCCGTTGTTCGGGGTCGAGCGGCGTGTTCGACCCTATGAGGTAGAATAACGCTATCCTCTTCGATAAACAAAGAAGACCTAAGAGAGTGATAGTTGACATAAAAATCGTCAGCACCCGGAATCCCCGAAAGCACAATCGAGGGAGCTTCTCAAGTCAGCGGCAGGAATTTGAAAACCCAAATCACCATTTTGACCCTGCCTTTCTTCTTCTCCGCACAAGCATCTTCTTCCCCGCCAAATGCCATTACTATCGCCGCAGTTCGCAGGGCTTCTTCTCTGACTTCGGTGGCCCCCTCACCCCCGCGGACACGTTGGCTTCGCAGATGTCGTCGGTTGTCGTCGGAGCACAAACCGCAGTAGAGCCGGAGATACCCCGCAGTCGTCAACTTGTCGTCACCCATCTTGTCGGATGACACCGTCGCCCATCCCACCGTCGTCCCTCCGCCTGTGTCGCCGCACCCTCACCTATGGAAGAAGAAAAAGGTTGTTGTGTGACTGTTGCGGCTGCGGGGTTAATTGCTCCATCTGGGAGCGTTTTCAAACAATATATATATATATATATATATATATATATATATATATATATATATATATATATATATATTCTTTTTAAAAATTTCAGGGGGAAGTCGTTTCCAATTGGATCAACTTCCCCTGTTCTTCCTTTCCTCTTGCCGCGATCGTCTACCTCCTGCGTAGCTCTAGTTGCAGCGGTCGGCTTCCTTCCTACGTGATGTGAAGATGGAGGTTTGCCTCACCCAACGGCAAAAGAAGAAACTGGGGGCAGAATGGTCATTCGGGCGTGTTACCTCACCCAACGGCATTTCCCAGCTTCTATTCAAATCCCTTCTCTGACTATCTGACACAGTCTGTATGGGATGAGGGATTTTCAAAAATCCCACAGCGGCAGCATTACCAAACGCAGCCTCAGACTCTGAGTGCCTGTGTTTGTTGACAAAGCTGTTACATCTCAATCATATATTGCTGTCAAGATTTCTCTGATATCTAAATTTTGAATATTGGAAAAATCACTTGGTGAGTCGACAATTTATACCAGATGATAGCACAGTGGGCAATTGGCAAATTCTCATTTTGGGTTGTTTGTAACTTTGTATTACTGTAAAATTCCTTTCTTAGGTCACCGAGGTTCTCGAGCAAGTGGAAATAAAATTCTTGATTTTCATTTATGATCATTTTATGATAAAATAAACGAGGAACTAAGGTGAATCGTACAGGTCTAACGCGGGTGTCATTTTCTGTGTGAAAATCATCGTTTCATCTGATTTTTAAATCAAGAGAAGATGTTACATAATGACGTAACTTTGTACACCGGTGCACAAAATCATTACTCTTATTTTATATATAATATTCATACTGTTTTCTACGAGAAAAACTATCTGTATGCTCTTCGAATCTTTATAAATTCAAATCTTTGTAAATAACTTGTATACCTGTACATTTATCTAATTTATCCATATACCTCTAAAATCGTTAACAATATCCTCATATACCCCTAAACCTGTATGCTATACTTTTAGTACCTGTATATTCTCTAACCTTTAGGAGTCCGACAACTTTATTTAGTAGATTTCGAGAGTATACCAATAGACTAATAAAGTTATGATTGCTTAAAATGAGGAATGAGCTCATCTAAATTAATCTCTTTGGTGTCCCTTCTAGAAATTTTTTCAAAAAAATAAAAGGGTCATTCTAGACTACAGAAAGAATGAGAATGACTTTGAAATCACCTCATATTTGATAGCCTTCTCGTGAAGGAACTTTGGAGAATGATTACATAATGATATTATCATTCTAAAAATGGGGAATGGAGAATGTCTTTCTTCTTAGAATGAGAAATCAGAAAGAACTTCTAGGTAGGAATGCTAAAGATAACCTAGACAAAGATAAAATTAAGTATAGGGGTTATTTTTGAAAGTTTTAGGAGATTGTGACTGATTAACTCTTTTTTAAAATAACTTGCAGCCACGGGCCGACAAGTTAACAGATTTTTTTAATCACGTTTCCATTCATGGTTCAAACATCCGCACGAACTCTTTAGAGAAGGTTACGCATCAATGATGCATCGAAAAGAGATCGCATGTAACCGGCCTCAGACTCTCTGAGTTGGTTGATCTTTTCGGGGAAATAACTCTTTCTAGAGAAGAGCATAACCAACATTAGATGATGACATTAACAACGATCCCGAAATGTTCCCCACTAACAGAAGTGCTGAAAGAAATATAGGTTATTAGATGCATGCTTTACGGAGCATCTCTATTTTATCATACACTTATATTTTTATATACATGATGATCTATATTTCATATATAATTTTATCATCATCTGTCGTTTGTTTATTTTACTTCTGGATATATCATTAGAGAGAGAAAGTGGAAAAGAATCATTTATTTTACTTAATTATATACATAATCAAACTAATTAAATATATATTATTAAAACATTCCATATTTTATCATGCGTCTCCCTGATTTTTTATGTTTTATATCTCAAATATCTTTTCTTTAAATATTTGTGCAATTCTAATTCTCACGATATACAAACCAGAAGAGTATAAGCAAAATAATATTACTTGTTATGATTTATGAAGATATGCATAGTAATAATAGAAGTAAAAAATAAAAATATGCTTGATAAATTATAATAAATTATGAAATATTCAAAATAATATAAAATTCTTTACATTTTTCAATTTTACTTTTCAGGACTCGGAGATGGCATCATGTCATGCAAGATTTGTAGAGTCGTTCGTATTGGCCGTACGGATTTTTTACCGGCACGGTAGCGTACCGTAGCATACCATTAGGTGTCAATAAGACTATATTACTTCATAAATATTATTATAATAAAAAATATTAAACATTTATTTGTGGCTCAGTTGGTTAAAAAAATTTAAACTGAGACGGAGGTCAACGGTTCGAGGGGTTCAACTTAAAATCACCCCTAAACCAACGAAGACATTCAACTAATTTACCTAGTAAAGTCTTTTGTATTTAAAATAAAATACCAAACATATAAAGCGTAATGATTACATACCATGCACAGATCGATCGTACCGGTATGTGTTTAGTACGGTCGAGTATGGACAGTTCACCCCGCACCGGACCGGATTGTAAAAGCCTAATGCCACGCTCCACATAACTTCTCCCTTCAAAAAAATGCAAACCTCTAAAAAAAGTAAAATTAAGTTTATGTCCCTATTATATATGACCCTTGAATCTTGTGGGTTATATTTCCTAACCTTATGTTTTTCATATTATCTTATATACTTTCATAATAATTTATATAGTTTATCGTAAATAAATTATTATTATTATAGGTAAAATTATAAATATATTATTCTTGAAAATGTGTTAACATATATATCATCACTATTTTGAAAATCTTTCAGATATGTCATCGTCATAACCCCTCATTACCACCTATCAACTTAAGCAAAATTAGATATAACTAGATGTAAAAAAGAGAAAATTCCCACAGCTATATATCTTAGAGTCTGGGTTATTTGTAAAAAAACCTAAATACTCTATTTTTTATTTATTTATATACCATTAGAGTCTGGGTTAGCCATCCCCCCTCTCCTCGATGATTTCCCAAACCTTAAGAGGATGACGACAATGCCATGGAAAGGGGCGATGGCCTCATGGGGGCTGCCGACTATCCTCTCCCCGCACAAAACCTTCCCGCTCCCCCCGTTGCTGGCATGTACCCCCCCTCCCCCTTTGTCCCCTCCCTCCGTCGACGTTTTGCTAACCCCTCCCACTGTCGCCATCTTCCTCCTCCCCCCATCGCCACCCTACTGTTGCCCCCTTCCCCCCACCATCACTGGCCTACCACCACCACCACCAGACTTCTACCCCCCTCCCATTATCTCCCCCTTCCCATTACCAACCTACTACTCCTCTCCTATGGTCGCCCCCTCCTCCCCCCCACCAAATTAGAAACCCCCTCGTTGCCCCCTCCCCCCCACCCACTTCCAACCTGCTAACTCCCTCCCGCTGTCGTGCCCCCCCTCCCAAATCATAACCAACCTGCTACCCCCCCCCCCCCACCGTAGGCCTACCACCCCCTCCCCCACCGAACTAGAAACCCCCATATCGCCCCCTTCCCACCCCTCCCATCCCTAGCCTACTCCCCCCCCCCCCCCCCCCCCCCCCCCACTATCGACTTGCTACCACCCCCAATGTGCTCTCTCTCTCTCTCATTTGACCTCTAATTAATGAGAATAAAAAATATATTTGATAATATTTGAGATCTGATCGATAGAAGTTAACGGTAGTGACATATTTATAATTTTTTTAAAATAGTGATAATATATAAGTTAATACACTTCTAAGAATGACATATCTATAATTTCATTTGTAACAACAATTTATTTAAAAAAAATATTAAATTTTATTTCATCATATGTGCTTGTCATTTGTTTATTTTAATATTAAGTAGAATAAGGTAAGAAAATGACAAATCTATCCTTGTCTATTGTGTAATCCTCTCGTATAAGTAATATCATGACATAGATAACCCTACAATCATAATCTCTTGCACACCACTAGAGAACCGCATGTTTTATATGTTTAGAAAAACTAAACTCTTCCATTAATTTTGATAGTATTAGAATCCAAGAGGTATTAATATAGAGCTATATATGAAATAAAAAATAGATTAGAATATACAAGATTCTAGGCAGTAACTATAATTATCCCATCATATAACTTCCCCGCGGTTCGAAAATCGAAACAGGCCAAACAATGACGACGAATGAAACAAAACACGGAAAGCGGGACGGCCACCGCAGTCGTCCGTGATTCGATCTTGGCCGTTCGATATTTGATTCCAACAGACGCCATCCGTAGGAGACTCGATCCTGATCGTCCGATGAAGTGGCCTCAGCCAAGACCGTTGCAGGGGCACAAAGACCTTCGGCTCCCTATTAAAAGGGCTTCGCCCCTTCTCCCCCCACTTCCCAAACCGTCTTTCTTGATGCTTCCTGCTTTCCCTCACATGGTCTCCACCACCGCGCGCAGGGCTGCTCCGCCGTCGAAAGCTTCCAGAAAGGGCGGGGAGGACGTCGCCGCTCCCCTCCCCCACGCCGCACTGTGGATCCCTGGAAGCCGCTGGATCAACGGCGACTCCAGCGCCGGCGTCGGAGTCGGCGGCGGGGACGTCGAGGCCGGCAAATCCTGGGGTGTGGTTATGGCGCCGTCCTCGCCGATACGGCCCCTTCCCATCGACAATGGCCACGCGAAGGACGCGGCTCTGCACAGGGCGGAGGTCCTCACGCGGGAGGAGGTGCTTCGGCGACGCCTCCGCCGGGTTAGGCGGCTGGAGAAGTACTACAGGAGGCAGTACTGGGGGCTCATGGAAGCGGTTAGGGTTCGGCACCGCGATTATTACTGGAATTTTGGGAGGAGTCCTGTGGAAGGAGCGGAGAGAGGAGGGGGTGTGGAGGAAAAGGAGAACGGCGGATTTTCTGAGGGGATGGTATCAGGGGGAAGAAGCGGTGAGATCGGAAGGGGCGGGGTGGGGTTTGGTGGGGGCGAAGTTAGGGGTAGCAGGAAGAGGGACAAAGATCGGTGTGTTTTCGGTGGGTGTAAAGCGAAGGCGATGGCGCTTACGAGGTACTGCCACCTGCACATCCTGTCGGACCGAAAACAGAAGCTGTACAAAGCTTGTACATACATTAGTAAAAGGTCTTTCTCGATACGTATCTTCTCCTCGATTCTGTCTACTTTCAAGCGTAATGATGGCTAACATGTTTTTTTATTCTCGAGACTTTTGTGTTCAGATCGAGGAATGAGGGTCTTGGTAGGTCATGATATAATGTGCTTGTCTAGGGCTTGCTTGTTTGTCCATTTGATCGTTATGTCCTGGTTCTAAGTGTGCTTGTTTTCTTCAGGCATGAGATTGAGAATCGGAAACATGAATGTCTTAGTTCCGGTTTCTTTCCTGATATCTTTTGCATTGAAGGATAACTCTGTCGTCATTGGCCGAAGTCGATGCAGACAATTTTTAACCAATCAACACAATGAACACTGAATGCAATATGCTAGAGAAAATAGAGCATAACTTTCAATTTGAGGTTGATGTTCACAAAGATGACCTTTCTTCCTTGTACTAATTTAAATTAGCTAGTGAACTCTTCAGTTGATATTGATGGTCTTCATTTCCGAAGATGATTAAGTTTTCCATCTTCAAGGCCCCAGTCCTATCTATTAAAGACATTTTCCTCGTGTACAAGTAAAAGCATCCTAGTATAATTAGTAAATGTTAAGTTTCCATGATTGTATTTGATTATGTCTGGTTGTTTAAGGAGCTAGTAAGAGTAATAGAGCCAGGTGATTCAAAGTCAAATACTATCCCTATTATTAAATTTTCCTTCTGTATTTTTCTAAAGCAATCCAAAATTTTGGGCCAAACTCAAAATCTGTATTTTTTAAGATTTCCATTTAATTTAATACAATTATCTCTTTTCCTCTCCTGTAAATTTTTCTTTTTGTAGGTTTGCTACTTAGCTACCGTTATCTTTTTTAGTTCATACTCTCTTCAGTTTTTAATAAGGATACATGGTAATACTTTTTAGTTTTCATATCTTCATGTAATCAGGGAATTTTTTAGGCTAATAATTAGAGGCCATTAAGATCTTGAATAACAACACAACATAGGTAAATTAGTTTTCATCAGTTTGGTATTTAATTTCAAGTGGAAATAGTGATGTAGCTTGCATTAAATTCCCCTATCTCTCACTATTCTGCTAATTTTTTTAAAAATAATTCTTCCTCTGAAAGTGAGCTACATCACTATATATTTAGTGTAGAAAAGGAAAAAATGTTACCGGAACTTTTTAATAGGGACTAGGGAGAGTTTGCAACCAAGGATACATTCCTTTTACGCACTGTCTTAATTTTTAGAACAATATCTGGCAATGATAAGGTTTTGCACGCTTGCTCCTTCGACTTGCTAAGGTTGCCACAGGAAGTGAAGTCACATGCTTGCGCGCTAGCTCCTTTGACTTGCTGAGGTTGCCACAGGAACTGATCTCATATGCTCTTATTGCCATCTACCACAGCTTTGTGTGAATCATGAAACTTTTTTATGGGCTAATGAACCTGTACTTTCACTTGGCCTTGTTTGCAAGCAGCCAAGATTTTTTTTTCCTTTTCTTGTTCCACCTATGGTCAACAATTTATGTTGGGCACCGGGTGCTAGCGAAAGTGTGAGGACAATATTTATAAATCAGTTATGGTACTGTATAAATTATCAGCTTTATCTGATATAATCTGGTGACTTATAGTTAATCAATGCCATATCATGTATAAATATACAATGACACTCATGAAAGGCATTTAAATCACACTACTTCTTTTGTGTATGAGACGTGGTGAGAGATGTTTCCATGGAGGAGAACCTCTTCTCCCTCAAGGACATCTGTGAATTAGAGAGGCGTACGATCTTGTGACTATCAGCATGAACATGATCTGTTAGGAAATGGAGGTGATGCCAGGTGATGAGGGTAATGTGAAGACATGGTTGTCTGCAATAGAGCATCCCATTTCAAGCTACAGCTTGGAAGCCACACACAGGTTTGTCACAAGGGAGGTGCTGGAGGTTTGGAGTTCTAGAACATGCTAGAGAATGTGTTCTAATAGATAGGGATCATTTGGGGCCATTCACCTATGCAGAGGCTGTGAGGAAGGGTGACCTGAGCAGACCCCATGATCATCTACATTTATTGCTAGTTAGAAGGCACAATGAAATTCAATGGATGAGGTAGAAAGAATTGGGAACGTCTAAAATGAAGTGGTTAGACGTTGTAAAAAGTGGGCATGTCTTTTTTAGAGTTGGCTACAAATATGACATAGCTGACCCCAAATGAAGGAGATAAGACTCCAATCATGATGATCTAATCTACTCAGTCTACAGAGGTCGTGGACGTGATTAACTTTAGTTTCCTTTTCTTTTCTTTTTTCTTGATTTGGACAACCATGATTTGCGAACTGATTTTATCCAAGTGGGTGATTGATATTTGCTCTAAGAACCTTTCTTTTTGTTTCAGTGTGCATACTGGTACATCTACCTGTGGGAAGCCAGTCCTTAGAGCTCAACCACTTTCCTACTGTCATAGTCACATGCAGAAAGCACAAAGAATTCTGGCACAAGCTCTGAAAAAGGCGGGACTGCCTCAGACTTCAAATAGGTCCCTCCCAAAAATTAATGTCATAATTGCTGAATATGTTCGACAAATACAGAGTAAAAGAAAGGAACTACAGCGAGCTCCAGGGAAGGAATTTCCGGATATGGAACCTGCCACTTGAACTTTTCATACTTGGCGTTAAGTTCATTGTACCTTTTGAGGTCTTGGGATGAGAGAATGAGAGATTCATCACTACCTCAAGAACTGGAGGGAAGCTCTAGAAGATGAAGTAATCCTCCACTTTTCAGGTAAGATGTCTTGACTATATATAGTTTTCTGTATAGCCTACATATAAGATGCATGTATGCCTGATTTCATTTACCCATGGTTTATCAGGCAGTTGCATGTCTAATGTGGGTCTTTCTTCTGTGGGCTTCTTTCACTTTTGGCTTTAGTTATCAACCTTCTATGTTGTGGGATTTTGCTTTCTCTATTTGGTTCGATGTCAGTTGAAAAGGATGGAAACTTCTAATCATGGCAACTGGGAAGAGTTGCCTGTTAAAGGCTGCAGCCAGCAGTTCAGAGTTGCATGTTGTCTTATGATGAGTAGTGGTATTAATGCAACAGCTGTTTGAATGGCAGGCTCATTGGGGGGAGGGGGGGGAGGAGGAAGTCTGGCTTTGTTAGCTTCCTTTGATTCTCATTGAATGCCTTCTATGTTCAGGTTTATTGCCCAAAAAATTAGAATAATGCCTCAGATCAAGGTGTTATGGCTTTAATGAGCGAAGTTAGTCAAAACTGTAAATATGCTTGAGTGGAATGACTAACATTTTTGACATATATTGCAGAGGTATTATATGGTCAAGAATGCTGAGATTTTTTCAGGGATAGCAGGCAACCAATCATTGTATCTGAATTTTGCATTGTTATTGGAGGTTAAGATATTACGCCGGTTCTTTAAAAAAAAGATATTACACTGGGGCTAAATCAGTGATTATAGCCATCCTGAATACCACATCATTGATCGACAAACCTCTGTGGTGGAAGACCTAAAGATCAACAAACCGCAAATGCGGAGCCAGAGGAGGAATAGAGGTCCTTGGATTTTGAGCGTCAATTCCATCTCCAACTGCTTTCAATCACCAGTTTATCTGGCATAATTTCCTATCCTTGTTCAAAATTTGAAAGTTGGTGGGGCCAGAAAGTTGGAGCCTAGTCAGGGCATATAGAAAAGCAGTGAAGTGAGGTATGGCGTGGAGTTTTAGCAGGGATTCTCAAGATGGAGGTGATTGTGCAGCTTTGAGAGTTAGTACTCGTGCTTGAAGGGGATCAGGATGACATGTTGCTAATGTGTAGATTGCTCACCTAGCTATGAGAGACCTGACACTTGGATGTGAAGATGGGAGAAGGATAGCAGGCTAATGTGTAGATTTAGAAGATTTTGCCCGGAAGTCATCCAGCTTGTGAATACTTGCCCAGTTTATGCAGGGGATCAGGATGACATGTTGCTTTAGTGATGATGAGGCTGAGACCTTGGTCTGTCTATTCATTCAGTGCTCCTTTTCTAAGAATATATTGTAGCAGGATGGGAGAAGGATAGCAGGCTAATGTGTAGATTTAGAAGATTTTGCCCGGAAGTCTTCCAGCTTGTGAATACTTGCCCAGTTTATGCAGGGGATCGGGATGACATGTTGCTTTAGTGATGACGAGGCTGAGACCTTGGTCTGTCTATTCATTCGGTGCTCCTTTTCTAAGAATATATTGTAGCAGGACCTTAAAAAGGTGAGTAGGGTGGCATCATCCAACTGTGTGGAAGTATTGATCCCAGGATGGTAAAGAAATGGACACTTATAAACAAGATTGAACTGTTTGGTGAGTGGTCTTGCATGCTACACTGTGGGTCATATGGAATGCTAGGGAATAAGCAAACAGATCTTCAGTGGAGGGTATAGCACTCCAGAAAGGGTGATCAGTTTCATACGTGATAGAGTGATTGAGTGGATGGTGGCCCAGGTTTGATGTAGGGTGGAGAGACATGGTCCTCCATTTTTTAGTTCAATGGGTTTGAGAGCACTGCACCATCTTGGTGTATTGCATCTTTCCTGCCGAGGGATAGGGGTGAGCATTATTTGGGTTCAACCCGAAAACCCAATCGAACCGATAGATTTGGTTCGGTTTGATTTGGGTTGAAATTTAAAAATTTTCGATTTAGGTTCAAACTAAATCGTATTAAAAAATTTTGGTTTGGTTTAATTTTGATTTTCGGGAAATTGAACCGAATAACCTAATTTTAAGGATATTTTTGTTGAGTTAATATAAGTGTATATATAACCATTAACCCTAATTCTAAAAGTCCAACTGAATTTTAAGGGTATTTTGATCGTCCTGATGAGGTTTCTAAATCTAATGTTATGAAGTAAGTTTCAAATCAACCTCCATTTTACGGTAACTGAAGTTCTTAGTTTTTATGTGGAAATATCATGGAGCTTGCTCGTGCAAGTTGCAACTTTTGATGTTATTTCTTTAATATTTACTTTATTTGATAGAAATCCTTTTACCCTACTATCTACTCTCTTTTGAATCCAATCTACTTTCTAAGAGGGGACATGAATATAGGTCAAATCGAATCAAATCAAACAAAATCGAATTAATTCGATTTGGTTTCAAAATAATTTGGTTTGATTTGGTTCAGGTTGAATACTTAATTCAATTCGGTTTGGTTTGAGGAAAAATCTCTTCGAATCAAACCAAATCAAACCGTGCTCACCCCTACGGAGGGACCCGGCTGTACATCACTCCTTTTTTCATATTTAATGAGTTTGTGGTTCTATCCATTTTCCACACACACGGACACATTGTATGTGTGTGTCTCCCGTCTGCATGGATTTTCAAAGATTGATTGGGCTTACAACAGTGATAATGAAAAAGGAGAGAGGAAGGGTAACTATTCTTACCAGAAGAGATGGCGCTTTTCAGTAGCCCTGTGTCCTCGAATTACATAAATTGGTCTCTGACTTCTAGTGCTGATTACCATGTGCTTATATATGAGCTCAGATTTTCTCTTCAGTACCAGATTTTGGCATCTTTTGCTTTAGCTGCCTATGCGGAACTTAATCAATTTTTTCTGAAGATAAAAATGTCTGCTTTCAGGATATAGGAGATCTTTCCTCCCTTATCTCATTTTCAAGCTAGCCTGTAAATCTGCTTGCTAAACTATAGACTTCATAATTTGTATCCTTTGTAAATGCGGTGATTGGCCAACTAAGTAGTGGTGATAATGTTTTAGATGTAAATTCTCTGATTGAGCTTCTGTCACCCCTTCTCTCTTGTTGTGTTGTTTCCTTTTTTTTTTTCAGACAGAATTCACGGCATTCTTTTACCCCTTTACCCGGTGTTGAACTTCCTGTATGATGCCCCAGCAGAGTTAGCATTTTCTTTTTCATTTTTTTGTGCTTTCTTGAATTTACAATTTTTCTTCCTGCATAAATTTGTTGCTTTACACTGGACTTTCACTGATGTCTTTTCTACATGGTGTCTCTGATGCAACTAATTGCAATGTATATGCTTAATACCTTTTTCGACACAGTATTTGTTGCACTCAGATGCAATAGTTGGTCTCCTCTTTGTACTCGTGACTTTTTTTGTGTCGGTGTGATTAGTCTTGAGCCTCTGAGGTAACGGAGTGACGAAGATTATAACCATGATGAGCACGCAGAGGCTCCATTTATATGACAGGTAAAATGGGAGGGTGTTTTGTTAAGATTCTTAAGAACATGTTCGTCGGTTATCTGGAACTTCTTATGGTGAAGTATATCGATGTATGGCCGTCATTTACATGAGTTACCCAACAGGAAGCTTCAGCTGGGGAGTTTTGCTGCCGCCACTGGCTAAAGATGAATACATCAATAGATTGTTGACTTTTATTTCTGTCAGGGTATTCAACTCAATCATTTGGCGTTGGGTTGAGATGCCCGTCGTTTCACAATGCCATTTTCTAACTGGCCCACACCCTACAGCGGGCTGTTACTTTGAACGACGTGTAATGTGTGTTTGAGAGTAGTATGCTCGTTTCCGGCTGCGCTTTTGCGTGGGCCGACCCAGTAAGTGGGCTGCGATGAACCCATCTTGCTGTAGGCAAAATGCATTTTGTGGAGGCATAATGTTTGTCGCGCCACCTGCAGTGCGGCAAAGGTCGGTGCAGTTGTTTTTGTTTTTTAAAATATTTCAAATGTGAAACTCATGTCACTCTATCTCGATGTTAGATTTCTGTCTGTTGTCTTGCACGGTAAGGTTTCTTGAGACGTGAGACGACAATGTGTGTCCCACGTCATATAAAGAATTTGTTTTAAAAAAAAAAACAGCTGCACCTTGACCGATGGTCATCTTAGGTCGAGTTAAGTTGGCATGTCGGATCATCCTCATCTAACAGGTTGGCCCTTTGTCTCTATCGTCCTCTTCGTTTACCTCTTTCCTGTTCATATATCACTTGTCCTGAGCAGGGTTTGCCGTCCCGGTGCGGGTTGTCCTGACTCGCACGATCCGACTCAGGCGATGGACGGGATGTCCGGGTTGTGGGTCGTCACCGGGACGATCTATTATTTTAATATTATATTATATTATATTATATAATATTTTTTATTTTATTATTTTATATATATTATATATATATAAGTTTTTTTTATTGTAACACGGAGCGAGATGATCGAGACGGACCGAGACGGAATTAATCCGACCCGACTCAGGCCGTGATAAGGACGGACGGGTCGATCGAGACGATAAACTCTGATTCCGAATGCTATTTGCAGCAGTGATACCAACTATCGGGTCTCCTTGTTCTTCAAACTACAAGTAGGGATGTAACAGGATACCCATGGAGTCAGATTCTGATCAGATCTTATTGTTGTCTTTTATGGAAATGATGTATAAGTATCTGTATGTTTCAAAATTATTGGAAATAGATATATAAACATGAAGTTATTGGACTGTACTATTCTTGAGTGCAAACTTCTTAAATTTTTTTATTTTTTAGGAAAAGTTAAGAAAAAATTTATTTCCCAAGTACAACTATGCATAAGCTCTTACAAATTAGATTACGCAATTTCTACTCGGCAGACATTAACATGTGAGAATGAGCTTTTGTAAGCAATTGAATGAGGAATGTGACAATGTGGTACGCTATTAGATTTTATTTGTAAGCAGGTGACAAAATTAGAGTTGTGAAGAAGATGCGATCAATCACGAAAGAATAAAAAATGGATGGATTATCAAATAAGCAGATTCACAAATAATTGTGTTATTCCTTCTTCAAAATTATCCACATATTGATAGCTGTCTTATCTTCTTTTTTTTATCTAGAGTTTAATAAAAATAGACTAATGCGGTGATATTTGGATATGCTTTTGCTTCCTTAGGTCTGTCTGGTTCAATGTCCAACGGTCAGATATGATGTGTCTATTTTGTCCATGTCAGCCAAAGATGTAAATCTGACTTTTTTTTAAAGAAAATTGCGGGCTGGCGGGGGAGGTGTGGTCGGAAATGATCAAATAGGGTGTCTATTTTGATCAAATTTGAGTGTATTTTTTTATTTTTTTCAGTGAAGTTTAAAATCTCTTAATTTGATGTAAATGTCAAGTCATCTATTTTACTTAAGATGTACGACAATAAAAAAAATAGGTGTGAATTTATTCACATGAATAGCAATTATTATTTATATTTATTTTTTGTCATGCATCTAAAAATAGTTAAATTGGTCTCCACTTTAACATAAGAGATTTTGTGTCGAACAAGGGGATATTTTCGTATTATAATTACAATATATACGTCTTTATTTGAAATATCTATCTATCTATAATCTATAATCTATCTATCTATAACACATATATAAGAAAATTGTAGATTTATCGTCGCCGGTTCAATGGGTGTGTTTCCGCCGGTTCAATGTGATGTTTTGCTGTTTGGATGATCGGTTCTGATTCGATTTGTTCGTCACTGCCGGTCTAAGGATTTTTTTACCCTGCCAATGCTTCCCTCCTCCTCCACTGATCCCCCGTACGGTTCCCTGCCAACCAAAACCACCTGCCGTTGCTGCCTCTCCCCACCGCCGGTCGAATGGTTTTTTCCACCCCGCCGCTGCTTCCGTCCTCCTCCACTCATATCTGTTGTTGGTTGACATTGAAAGATATTCGGCTATTTGCAGAAGAAGAAAAAAAGAATCTTTCTTTATTTGTACGTTGCATGCCATATCAGATTGAACTAGCATGCTCCGACCGTAAATTATTTTCCTAATTTCTTGAAAAGGTTGACATTTATTTCGTTGTTCTCTTCCCGTCATCTAAACTTATGTGGATTTACCGGGAAGTTGGAAACCGGTGTTTAGACATCAACTTGGAAGTGTATCCTCCTCGAATGAGAAAAGAATGTATCCAACATTTTTTCTTTCCTTCCTCTTGTACGTTGTTCCCCGATTTAAGTTTATCCATTTAAGCTATACTTCATGCTAATGGATGGTTGTGTTACGTGTAGTATGGAGGAAAATGGGATCAGTCATACCTTGGGCCTTGGGCTCGAGAGAAGGTGTTACATATTTGACCTTCCTCTTTTCAGAGTCTTTCGTAATATGACCTCTTTTAGGGGGAAAAGCATGTTTTGTATTACCTTTGGTCATTGGATTAGATTATTCCTCAAATATATCTACTTCCGTATGTCTGTTAGCAAGCATTTTCCACATAGAGAGATAGCACCATCATGAGAAGAAAAAGAATTGAAAGAAAATAAGAAAGTAATTCTATAGGGCACATATTGGATGGCATGCTTGTCTCTCCTTTCTGTCAATATACGTGGTTTGACCTTTTTCTACGACTTCCAATACTCCTTCGGGGCCTCTTTGTTTCTCGGTTGGGGTGACGTATTCGAGGGGGGAGCTCGAATACGTCATCCGGGAGCGGTTAAGAGGTCATGTGTGTGATGAGAAAAGGTAGAGCCTCACCTTTTCTCTCTCGTCAGATTGTTATTCCATTTTTGGTATTCAGTAAACAAAGAGGCCCTCAGTATTTTTCTTCGCATACATTTAAATGATGAAGCTACTTTAACAATCATACAATGTATCCAGCATCTACATCTCAATGGATATATGCCTTCATAAGTGTATGTACTCTGTTGCTTCTTTTGTCATGAGAATACACGTGTATCTCTTCTTTTCTACGAGAAAAAATGCATGTGATTATGCTGTCACAAGAATATATCGTTGGAATTGTTCTATTTTTATCTGTTACAGTGTTACTTACAATGGTCTTTCTTGGGGTGTTAGTTCATTACCAGTGATACTTGAAACTTAAGCTCGTTAAGCACTTAATGTTTTAGGAAAGACAGAATGCATCACCAAAGAGCATATGCTTACTTTTTGTGTACATAGCGCATTGTTTTCAGGCTTAATCTGCTAATCACCGATCTCCATTAAGTAAAAATCAGTTTCCCATGTTTAAGAACGAAGAGATTTGCCACATTAAGGTGCAAGTCATTGGTCTCCATTAAGTAAGCATTAATTTCTTTTGCAAGTAATTAAATAGGTTTTTCAATTTCTCATGCTTGAGAAGAAAGGTATGGAATACTTTTATCTCATCGTAAGTGTGCCCCAGTGAACTAAGCAATAAGCATAACATAAATGTTGTGCCGGAGGGGTTTAGGTTTATGTATCCCATTTCACCGGAATAATACATCATGAAGGTTAACTGAAGTTATGTTTGCCTACGTAGTGAATCTTTTTAGATACAGAGAGATGCTTTTCCATTTGGGTTATGTTTTGGCCCTAACATTTTTTTCGATGGGCTCTGATCCTTAAATATTATTTATTGTTTCCACGATGTCGATACCGTGAAAAACTGCTTTGAACTACCGATCAGATATTTTAGTTGCCTATGAACAATTTGAAAAGGTGTAGTTGAAAACCGTTACATGAATAAATGCCCATGACAAATTGCTCATCTTCTCCTCTCGTCGACTTGGCTTTGGCAATGTTTTGATAGTCCAAGCTCTAAAAGATTTGGATATCTGGAAACTGGAAGTACTTGGCTCTTTTGGTGGGGTCAACATTGCCTCAGTTCCCCCATTTTTAAATGCCAGGAAGGCTTGCCTTCATGTTAATGTTTTTGACATATGATAAAGTTGTACTAGAAATAATCTGCTGTCTGTTTTGAGTGGGCTTCTGATTTTGGGTGGATGACACATGCCCCTCCTTCTTAAAATGACTCTCTTGGAGTTGATCTAGGAATCACTTTGCACGTACTTCTTGGTGGATGTTCAAATTCTATGCAGATTAGAGGAACTGTTTTTTGATAGTTCATGAGAAATCGTGGCCGACAGTATATCTAGCTAATTTTAGTCTCTCTCTCGACCCAATCTTCCTCCAATCAACTTAGGAAACTCCAGTTTGGAACTTTCTATTGGAAGCGTACAGGTCATGTAAATAGCTTCCACAAAACAATGCCCTTCTCCCTTCAAAAAAAAGTTGCATTGAAAGTTGTGGGAGCTTCCCTCCACCCCCACAAAAAGAAGGGTGGAATGTGTGAATGCCTCGGACAAGTTGGTTTTGTACGAGAGGTGTGTTTTGGTTTAGTCTCGTGTCCTTATAACGTGACGAGCAATAAGATGTGACAGCGATTAGTATGTCATCGGAGATTTATGACTAACTTCCGATACTTAAGTAACGATGAATCATATTTTTATGTCGAAGTTTTTATTATTTAATATAAATTTTTTTAAAGTAAACTCACGTACGAAGTGAGTTCTTTTGACTAGTATATCATCAACTCAAAACGAAAAAGATATGTCTACGAAGATATCTGTCGCATCTTAGGCGGGCCTCATTTGTGAGCTCGCTTCCATCAACTCGCGTGACCCTCTAGGAAGAAATCATTCCTAGCGACCGGTTGAAGGATGATGACATGTTCGTTAGGTTTGACAATTATCCGTTTAAAATTCGAATCGAATTCGTATTCATTTGATCAGATATTATCTGAATAGAATATTTGACGTATTATTTAATCGGATATCAAATAATTTGATTATTAATTAGATACAAATTTAGATATATTAGGATATCTGTGTTACATATTATCCGATCGAATATGAATCATTACATGAATATCCAAGGATCCACATATTTTATATATAAATAACTCAAATTTTAATATGTTAGTTGGTTATTCTTTTTTATCTTAAAATATAATTTAGAAATAATAATTTTGCTTATAGTCATTTGGTTAAGTCTTCTCTTTTTTAAGATGAAGTCTAATCTTTTTCATAATTTCTCTTTTACCTTTTCTTTGTTTAGAAAATAACTCACGGTATTTCCGGACCGTTTGTATGACTCACCTTTAAGTAAGTCTAATAATTATATGTTTAAAATTTAAACTGTGTTCAAATTCGTACTAATTAAATAATTATATAAATAAAATATTTAATTAATAATTTAATCAAATATTAAATAATTTAATTATCAATCAGATATGAATTCAGATATCATATTATTTGTTCCGTGTTGGATCCATTTACAAGTCTATTGTCGGTCGACGATGAAGTGGTGTCATTGGCTTTGCTTGTCACCTTTGTAGATTGACAAATGCTGTTAGCATTTACTCTGATTGGACAGAAGCGAAGGACCATTTCTCACACCCCTTCCCCTGAGAAAAATCGTCATCAGTTACCGTATGACCTAGAGGAAACATAGATGGGACGGATAAAGGGCAGTTTTTTCAAGTCAATCATATCCGTTGAGGTCAAGGGTTTAGGTATCGAATATCAGTTCTGGCTCAAAAATACGGAAGAGAATAAATCTCAGAGATATCTCAAAAAAAATTGAGAGATCCAATTTGATGATTTTATTTTTTTTTCATATATATAATTTATTTTTTAAAATAAAATTTATTATTTATTTAATTTTATAGATATTTTTATTTAATAATTTAATTTTAAAATAAAGAGTAATAATATTAATATTAATAAATTTATTCACATGTGAGTGAGAGAGAGAGAGAGAGAAAGTTCCAGGGAGAGTGTCACGGAGAGAGAGAGACAAAAAGTTTGGGGGGAGAGATAGAGAGAGAGATCGGAGAGTAGACTTATAAACGGATCAGGTACGGAATGGATAGTGTGACATATGAATTTGTACCTGATTAATGATTAAATTATTTAAATATAATATGATTAAATTATTCACTGGATATTCTATTCGAATAATTATCTAATCAAATAAATTTGAATTCGGTTCGAATTGAAAATAGATAATTGTCATACTTGTTTAAAAGATGAGTAGTGAGAGTATTGCGAGAGTGTTGTAATTTGTTTCCTTGAAAAAAGAAAGTGAGAATGTTACTTTTATTTTAGGAGATGTTATCAAAATATAAAATTTTATCTTAAAAAATAAGAAAGGATTTACTAAATAGGTGTAATTAGAATTTTTTATTTTTAAATTTTATTTTGAGACAGATAAGAGGTAAAAAAAGAGTGATCAAATAACATATTAACATTTTAATTACTTATATTTAGAATATGTGAATCTTTAGTTGGATAATATATAATACGGATATCTTAATATTTAAATTTATATCTGATTAATAATCAGATTATTTGATATTTAATTAAATTATTTATCAAATATTCTATTTAAATAAGTATCTAATAAAATGAATGCGAATTAAGTTTAAATTTTAAATGGATAAATGACATGACAATAGGGGGGGGAGAGTTCAGGAGGGGAGAGAGACGTGAATAGAGGGAGGAGGAAACTAGGGGCAGAGAGAGAGAGAGACGGGGGAGAAAGAGAGAGGAAGGGATCTGTCTGTCTCACACACCCCCCTGTGCCCTCTGAGGGAGAGAGAAAGATGGAGTAGGACGGTCTTGGAGACTTTATTTCTCGCAAGTTTTGCAGAGACAATGTCTCGGATATCTCGTAATTGATGTTCAACCATGATTCAGAGTCTAGGGGCCCTCTTTTCCTTCTAGAATTTAGAGAGATGACATTGATGCCTGCAGTGTTTTGGCTCTGCAACGAGTTTATCGATCCAGATGTGCTTGTTTCTGGTGAAGCTGACTCCGATTGGAAGTGTCGTGTCACTGTGTCGTCAAGTGACACCACGATTGTTTTTTTTTTTTAGGAGTCTTCCCGACCAAGACGACGACTCTGACGAAGATGTTGTTGCTTGAAGATCATACATGAGACAAGCAACTTGGCTACTCTTCCTCCAGTCTGATTCCGTGGAGTTTATCACTCGAGAGTTTTATTAGTAATCAGAAAACTGTATATTGGATGTAATGCATGTGATTAACTTTAGGCAACCATATTAGTTAACTCCTCTTCAACCATCTCAATTTTTCTCCGATGCAGAAAACTTTTGAAATTGGAAGTTTTTAAATTGGGAGACAAACAAACATTAAATAACCTCCAAACTCTAATCTCCTCTCCTCAAGATATTTGAGCAAAGAACTATTAAAACATCCAAATATTTTCAAATAGAAGCCATGGCAAGCGTATCCTGAAATCTGTTGTTCTTCTTGGAGTGAGCCTGCTTACCAAACCACAGTCATGAGTCTTCTGATTACTATCGAGACACGGGGACCTGGACGTGATAAGTTGTTTCTAGACGAAAATGAGATCATCATGCGAGTGAGTGTCACGAATCACGAGTTGTGTATGTGTTGGGTCATGAGGATGGCGTGGACTCCTTTGATTGGCTCTTCTCAGACGGTAGCCAACCACACAAGATGCCCTTCCGGGGAATCTCAATTGTTGTGTGAACGTGGGGGTGCATGTGGTTGGAGTGCTGGACCACCGACAGCGACTCATGCGAGAAACTCCACCCTCACAATTTACTCCACGGTTTGGCGCTCCGCATTGCGGAGTGTGGTTCGTTTTCAGTGCCTTCCAAAGCGCGTGTCTTCGACGACAGACGCACCAACTAAAACTGGCATCTCCCGCAAAAGTTCGGCACACGTCCCTTATCAAATTATTTAGAGATCTTTACCTAAAAATTATCGTTAAAGATAAATTTATATAAACAATTATTTTAAAACTATATTAATAAATATATTATTATATTAATTTAAATAGTACATAAATATCATTTAAATTAATATTATCAGAATCGAACCGGTGTCTGAATCGGCCGATGAGTTGGTTCGATTTGAACCGACTGGACCGTTCGATCGAACCGATTTGAACCGTGACGTCATCGTAATAATAATATATAGTCCGACCTGATTCTATAACCCAATATAATAAGAAATAAGATATAATGATCAAAATAAATAAACATACATGTATAATTATTAGTCGTGATTACGTAACTATACAAGTAAAAAAATGACAATAACATGGTTAAATAAATTTAACTTAAAATTTTGTAATATTTCATTGATCTTCACTCTTCACAATTGGCATCTATACTCCTTTAAATATTTAAACTTTAAATATATCTAAAATAAAATGATAAATAATAACAAATTAATAATAATAAGATAATTTTATTCACACATAAATATAATTTTTAATATCTAAATATTTTTATATTTATTTTTTTATTTTAAAGGGTGAATCGGGTCGGACAGATTCGGACCGGTTCACCGGTCGAACTGCGGTTCGTCCGATTCACCCGGTTCTTTAACATTAGACCGGACCGGTCTTAATCGGACCAGTTTCTAGACCGGTTCACGAACTGACACGTCTGACTGACCGGTCCGGTTCGATTCTGATAACACTGATTTAAACGTGATTTTCTTAAAAAAATTTGACAAAAATAAGTGATATCGATAAATAAATATGATATTTTTACATAATTTTAATTTACCTAGTGATGCGACTGTCGATGTATTTTTAAGAATGATTTTTTTATAAATTTATCTTTAATAATAATTTTTATATAAGAAATTTAATTATTTATAATAATAAAGTAGGCCTCACTCGTTTGTTAATTAATTTCCAATTAGATATTTGTGGTATCTAAAAGTCAATTTCGATTGCACTCAATATATCTCATTTTGTCCTTTTTATTTATGAACAGGTGCCTTATGATTCCAGCTTAGCCGCGTTGAAGAGATGATTAAATCTCACGTTAATGATCTATGAACTTTTCATTAGTTTGCCGGAGAATAGATGGGAAAGTGTCAGGCTGTTAGGCTGTTTTCCAGCCTAACGACATCACAGGTGCCCCTTCCCAACAAATGACCCGCTCGTGAAGAGTTCTTCTAACCCCCGTACCACGAGGAATCGAGGATTCGTGGATGGGTTTATACCGTTCCACGTATTCCTCACATCCCACCTACCTCAGTTTGGTTCCAAAAATTTGACCGCGCCGTAAGAGCAACATCGGAGGTACAAGTGGGTGAAACGATCATATGATTTGATTCAGCGTGCTGCTATACATCAGATTCACGTTGTAGGTGGCTTGTGTCCTAGTGCTCGCATCACAGTTAGTCGGCTCGTAGATATAGATTGTATTTGATTCCCTTTGGTGTATGAGTTGACCCACCTCCCACTCCGCCTCGCCTAAATTTGCCTCGGTCGATCGAGACGTATGTTTGAAACAGAGTGAGTAATAGAATTTAATTATTTTAATAATACTCTTCATCTATGAAATATAAGGTCAATATTTATTGTTTATATTATTATTATAATATTTATTTTTAAAATAATAAATTAATTTTTAAAAATTAAATTATTATTTAAATAATTTATAATACCTTGATGCGATGCAATCGAGTCGTGACTTAGAACTCTCTACAAACAGTGCGAGTTGAGGAGGGTAAAATCGGTATGGCCCATGTAAGGCTCGTTACGTCAGGTCCGCTTCGGTTAGAGATCTACGATGCGCATAATGGGCCCCTGGCAACCGCAGCTCGCAATAGACGACCCAGGGCGGACAGTCCTCGTATTCGCTGGGTCACAAAGGACATTAGCCCAGGCGCAACGGACGCCAGACGACCCTCCGACGACCGACCGTTATCTCTTACGACGTCTGCCTCAACTCCACTAAAGGCGAGCACGCCTTACAGGCGTCGTAAGACTCCGGAGGAACGAACCCTCAACGGGAAACTCCCCATGATTACGGAGTGGCGTTACCCCACTACTTGCGCCATTCCCTACTAAGGGATAGACCCTCACCGCCAGGACAACCCCTATAAATGGACCTTCATCCGCGAGTAAGAGGAACACACATGGACACAAAAATACAGACTTCGAATGCGAAGCCTTGAGATTAGATTTCACAAAGTAGAGTTATGGTCATCTTCCGAGCACTTTTACCGTCCAGCGAGCACTCTCGGAGCGTTCACTGGATATGGCGAGCACTCCAGCGGAAGATCGATCACCCCTCCAGGCTTGCTTAATCACCTTTCGTCTCTCTCGCTCTCCTCTATTTCTCCTTAATCTTCATCCTCCAGAGCTCTGACTTAAGTATCGGAAGGCTATCCCATGGGATAACGCCCAGGACTCCTTCTGACGCCGTTTATCTGACGTTTGTAAATTTTCACGGGTGGTTGAACGATCCTTCTCTAACAAATAAATCTTAAAAATATGATACGAGGATTAAGAATCATAATTCTACGTTTACACGAGTCAACCGTGTCACTCCGAGTCAATATGTTACGGCAAATCATAGCTCACATCCAAGGAACCATTATTAGGGCATTTTTCTTTTTCCTTTTTATTGCCGGTTGGGTTGAGGTGGGAGAGGGGCGAAGAAGGAGGTTGTAAGGTCTCTACATCGGCAGAGATGAGAGATGTGGTGTGATGACTCTGGAGACGACCACTATTTTGGTGCTTAAGAAGTACAACATAAAGAGTCATGCTTGGTATCCCTCTCGGATCGGTAATTATCCCGGACGTGCATCCGTCCAGAACGGATATTAAGATTTACCCTAACAGAAATTGAAAAGTTTGCTTCGGAGGAGGATGGCTGACCCCGAAGCCTATTTCAGGATCCCACTGTGCATTCGTTTGTTTTGTTGCTCATCCTAGTTGTTGATCATATTTAACTTGTGACTCTTATTTATTATAAAAATAATTCTCTTTATTTCTCTAAAAATATTTCATATTCTACTCTATACCTCCATATATATCTTTATGGTGTCATGTATATTTTCATATCAAGTAATAACATCTCCGTCACGTCTCTTTGACTCCGTCACCGTTAGAATCGCCCGAATATTCTGTTGAGATGTGGAGTGTAACGTTTTGAACCAGCATATATACAAGAGAATATAATAGATTCTAAGAGTACATATGATCATTTTGATTATGCTAGATAATTAAATAAAACATATGTTACTCTTTTTTCCCCTCTCTTAATTATTTGATTAGGTTCCATGAAACAACGTGAAAGCATGGTTATACGTGATAGAATATACCTCATTATAGGTTGTTGACAATATAGAGTGTAGGATATACACCCAATATCTTCCTTAAGATCTACTTAACCTTTCTTTTTACTAATTGAAATGTAATAAAGTTTATTTTCATGCATGTATGGACATTAGTTTGAAAGAATGTATATGTGGCCTTTGTAATGTTATATTTTATATTCAAACTTTGGATGTTTTAGGCTAGCTAATAGCTTAAAATTTTTCTTTTGTCTATTTTCAATAACCTTCGAAGATAAGGATAAGATATATTCTCAAAAGTCTGATTTGTTGACTCGGTCCGACTCAAGTTGGCTCGGGCGTGTATGTATCATATTTAAAAAAATATGATACGTTGCGGATCATCTTCAAGATCGATCGAGTCGAGCCGAGTCGTAGTGAGAGAGAGAGAGAGGGCCGAGTAAGATCGAGTTAATTGAGACTCGGACGTACCGTATTAGATCAAGAAAGATCTGATCTGATACAGATCATCGAGTCGACGAACTTTGCTCAAAAGTTATGGACGAAGGCAAAGCATCGTCTAACTGATAGGTACCTGACATCCGTAGTCATAGGTGAGAGACTCCTCGGCAGCGATGCATATACATATAGATACGTACATCCATGAATGACAAGTGGTTAGCGTTTTGGTTCACAGGAACAAAATATAAGAGGGTGCCAAGTCAACCATGCGTCAATCTCTCACATAGTGCACTTGCCGCACCTCGACCACCCTTTCCCCTACCTTCACTCCTGGTTGACATTGAAGTCAACGTCAACTATAGATGAGTAATGTTCTGTGCAAGAAATTTAGTGCACAAATTTACGTCATAACGTAACATCTTTTTTTATTGATCTAAAAATTAAATAAAAATATCATTTCTACATGGAAAATGACATCCGCGTCAAATCCGTACAGTCTATTTTTTTACGTAATAAATGAGAAGCACGTTCAGTGGAAAAATATAAGATTAAAATATTTTATAAGATTAACATATTTTACATACGAATGAAATATTTAATATATAATTTAAATATTTTTTAAATTTTTATACTAAAATATTTTGTTAATATAATAAAAATATTATTTCTACAAAATATTTTCTTGGTTTATTTTTATAGTGAAACAAAATATTTCATTTATTTAACAAATATTTCACTTTTGTAATAAAATGTTTTGTTCATATAATAAAATATTATCTCTACAAAATATTTTCTTTACTTTATTTTTATAATCAAATAAAATATTTCGTTCATGTAACAAATATTTTATTCCTGTAACAAAATATTTTGTTCATATGTAACATATTTCAGTCTTACAAAATATTTCAATCCTATATTTTTATGTCTGAGTGCGTTTCGTATTTAATGCCCGAAAAAATGAGTCGTACGGGCCGGGTGTCATATTTTGTGCGAAAATAATCATTTCATATGATTTTTGGACTAATAGAAAAGATGTTATATAATGATGTGATTTTATACCTCTAATTCGGTGCACAAAACATTACTCGTCGTAGATAGCCGTAGAATAAAAGTCAATTCCTATAATGCAAGATGGTTAACCAAATTGTCACATTTAAAGGTCACTCGATAACTTGAGCTTGTCTCTTATGTAGATGAGCTAATGACATCTAATCAAAGTCACTCCAAAATAGAGTGAGATGGAAACCAAAACGGTATTGGAATGCATGAACAAGTTGTTACCCTGACGTTGAATATTAGTAAAACATAAAGCAATTTGTTAACCTTCGTAATCTTACCAATTGAATAAAAGAATGCTCAGTCTTCCCTCCTACCATCAAACATCAAGCAAATACATTTTTTTAGATCATGATATTTTCTATTCATTGTCTCAAGAGATTAAAAATTATGTTAATAAAAAAATACCCCAAAACATTTATAATTATAATATTTAATTTTTAAAATAATAATCAAAGAATGGTTTGTTAACTCCCGTGTCATACTGGGGCAAGTAGGCCACGTTAGATCGTACTTGGGCAACATCGACTCGATGGGTCATCGGCATAGGTCGCGACGGAAGCGATAGAGGAGGGAGAAGAGGGAGGTCACAATGGGGGCACATAGGAAGGAGGGAGGATGGGGGAGGTCGCTGGGAAGGAAGGGGGGAGGACGCAATGGAGGAAGAAGGGAGGATGGGGAAGCCAGCAGAGAAAGGAGGGAGAGGCTATGGCGGAGGCAGTGGAGAAGGAGAGGAAGAGAGAGGGGGACACCATGGCGGAGGAGGGGGGGCTAGAAGAGAGGGTGGAGGGGGAGAGAGGAGAGGGACACTGCGGTGGTGGGGGAGGGGACATGTGGAGGAGGGGGAGGTAGTAGTAGCTCGAGTTCCACCTCCACTGGCAATAATGGGGGGAAGAACTGGAGAGGAGCTGCACACCCTCCTCTTCAATGTCGAGCTCACCTAGAGAGAAGCAACCATGCATGTCACGTCCCGAGCGCAGCAGGGGAAGGAATTCAGAATGTGGCAACGATAAGTCATGTCAATTAGAGCATTAGGAGACACCAATCACAAAAGAAAACTCCAAGAGGACTTGATTTTGGACAAAATCATAATTCTATTAATAACATAATTCATTTTTACAATTCTTGATGACTTCAAGTGTAATTTCAAACTTAATAGAAAAGATACAATTTACAAGACTCTCGTCTTCTAATCTAGACTCAAAAAAATAGAAATAACTCGGGATCATCTAATATTCTAGGAGCACTCGATCACTCTTATTTTTCCCCATTAGAATGAATTTCATCTTCATTATTACCTAAAAAATATTAAATAAATATTGAGTAAGTGAAAAGTTCAGTAGAAATTACATCTCTTTGACTAGTCAAAATATAAATCATTGACATTTTAACAAATGTGCATAAGTGCTACGTGATGTAACTATGCGAATCCATAAAATAATTTAAGAGACAATAATCAAGATAAGAGGGCATGATCAATACAAATAGAGAATCCAATAGATGGCTAAAAGACAAATATGGATTTTAATTTTAAGGAAAGGCATGAAGTTCAAAGTGAAGGGAATAGACCTCGATAATGAACCAATAATAAGATAACATTGTATATCAATTAATGAATATATACAAGTGAACATAACTAGAGAATTAGTCACTAATCATTTGAGTTCCAATAATAATGTCCTTTCTTGGGCCAAACAAGTCAGATGTCATGAAAATTATATAACCAGAATAACATTCATTCATGTCACGTATAAGTGAATTGTCTAGATTAAATTTTGTATATCAGATTTAGTGCAATTTCATATCCAATTTTTTTCCGTACGGCACAATCAAAGTGTATGGAACATGTAAAGAGAAGTACCAATTAAATGGAGATCAAGTATAGAACTTTAAGATAAGTTCATGAAGAACAAGAAATCCGTGCTTTCTATAGAGAATCCAGAGGGTATCGACTAGAAGGGATTTATGGTTCTATTTATAGATTTTAGGGACCCAAAAGTCCTACTTCGACCTATTACCGAAGGGATAGATTTACTCTAAAAATTTCAATTTCTATTTAAATATAGGACCACCTAGCACAATCTAACCCTAATTAGGTTAGGGTTTCACAAGAGACCCTATCTAAGTGGATTACGGTTAAATTTTAATTTTAAACTCATTTACTTAAATTTTAACCATTTAACCCAATTATAATTTGAAACCCGAGACATTAGGAATTTTAAGAATTTATTCTATTTTTTAAGTCTAATTAGACTTTTAATCTTAGCCCAATTTACAATCACATTTATTGTTAATTTTATTTAGCTCATAATAATTATATTAAAATTATCTTTATTTTATTGAAGAGTTTATATTTATTTATTTATTTATAAATTTATTTTAATTCAAGTTACTATACTATCTCCCACTTAAAAAGAATTTAGTCCTTTAAATTGACATAATATTCTTTCCAAAAATAAAAGTGGGGTACAAAGCGTTATCTTGAAACAACTCCTAATTTTCAAATAACTTTATCAAGATTCAAAACTCTCAAGATACAAGAAAATTTCAAAAATCTCCAAAGCTACACCATAAATTTCAAGATCATGCACGCTAATCAAATACAAGTCAATTCTAAAAAACTCTAAAATTTTCACGATTCATTTTTAATGAAGAAAAAAACTTAGATGCAAAGATTTATTAAACTTGATTCTCAGTTACTAAAACCAAAACAGATTTCATAGTATGAGCCCTAGATCAAGTTTCGGCTTTATCTTACGGGATTCATCAAGTTTTTTTTTCTATATGAATTCGTCTAAATCGGATTGCCATTTTTTTTAAACACCAGAAGTTAGGCGTGGGTGTTGGTTTGAATTGGTTCAATAGTCCGCAGGAGAGAATTTGTGTCCTAAACACTTAAAAAACGTGCCCAGAGTTCATGGCTGGATGACATTAAACCTGCAACTTACAAGAGGGGCGTAAATATTTGGTTAATTAAATCATATGGTAAAAGAAAAATAAACAAAAATATTTAAGAACATCCCGAATGTTGAATATTTTCGAAAGTTTATAATGGTGACAAGTTAAAAGTAAATATATGAGAAAATGTCTGGAAAAACCACCTCAGTTGTTTTTTTACGGGAAAAGGGGGAAACCGGAAGTGATAGGTAAAATGAACCTGCGGAAGACGTCGCGGGCAAAGAAAGAGGGAAAGCAAGAAGAGGAGAGGAGTGGAGAGGAGGAGGAGAGGCCCACCGCACGGCGACGACTGTTGTAGATTTCAAGCAAAGGAGGTGCTGCTGGCTGCTGTTCCCTCCCGCTATATACATAACGCCTGCCCCCCTCTCCCCATTCCTACCGCACTCACCCACCCCCCCTCCTCTCTCTCTCTCTCTCCCCTTCTGCGCATCTCCTCTCCAGATCTCTCGGACCCCTCGCTCCCCGGAGAGAAGGCGGATCCCGTGCGGTGGCCGCGCTCGTGCGCGCCGGATCCGCGAAGCCTGGGGAGAACTCCGGTGGGGGGAATTGGAGAGGCGTCCGGCTTGCGAACGCTTGATGCAAGGGGGCCGGTGGATGTGAGGTCGGCTGCTCCGCGTAGATCTCTCGCGTCAGATCTGGTTCTTACGTTTGGATCTCGTGGAGTCGCGCCAGGATTGCTGAGGTGCGCAGATCTGCCTCAATCTAGATCTGGGGTTTAGGTTAGGTCTCGGAGCTTAATTTTGGCGTCGCTGCCTGAATTCTGTGTTCTGTTTCGTCGGTTGGAATGTTTTTTCGTTTTGGAACTTCTGGTTCTGGTGTTTTGTCGGATAATGCTGTTGGTGGCAACGTGTGCATCGGGTAGTTTTTGACTGGAAAAATGTGAGTAATAAACAAGTGTCTCGATGTCTTATAATAATTTGGACTGTTTCGACATAGAATTTGTTTGCTTATTCCACGTGAGTGGATCACTGGCTTCAGTTTTGCATTTCAAGCATCCATCCTCTTCTGTCGATTCTTCATGAATCACAGCTCCTTCTGGTTTGGCTTTCTGCTTTCTTCTTGTGTATGCCTGGTATGCACCCTCTTGGAGTTTGAAATGAAGCCGAAGAGTAATCTGTCTGCTAATCTTCTCACTTGTTTACTTAAATATGTCGTGTGCATTTAGAAAATAGAAAACTGGGCCAGGAACGGAAACCTGACTGTTTTCATGTTACCCACCTGGTTGTTTTCTCATGAGTATGCAGTTTTCGTGAGTAATTTTGAAAGGTATACCTGAAGATGATTTAAGATTTGGTAGCCTTTTCTTTTATAGGGGTTGTGGTCTATAGTATTAACTCCATTGATAACGAAGAACATATTGGAGAGAACATTAGCCCTATAAACAGCAGCCAAACATTAGGAAATGAGAAAAAAACATTCTCCAAGATGTAGGAAAATTCTAATAAAACCTAGAGAAACACCACTGAAAAATGGACAAATTTCATGATTATAAAGATGAAGGTGTCTACAACGGACATGAAGATGTAGAAAGCAATTCCTTCAAATATCATTGATTCTCATCAACCAGAGTGATCAAATACTGGCCATAAGCTCATAGCGGTTCTTGTAAACAAAATGCAAAAAATAGCTTTCTTTAATTGGTGACACTGATCTTTATTTTTGCGATCTGTTTATCGACTGACATTACATTGAACTCATCTTTGTATGTTCCATACTTTGTCCATCAACCTCTGGTTGCTCAGTTCTTTGCCGCCTAACTAGATTTTTCTATGCATGGGCAGTTGAGATGCTGAAAAACGGGATGATGGAGTGTAGTGTCTGCCATTCCAAGTTGCTGTCTCCCAACACCAGAGCTGTCTCAAGGGCCTATGACCGACATAGAAGCAAAATATCCTCAAAGCATCGGGCACTAAATGTCTTTCTGGTTGTTGGTGACTGCATCTTGGTTGGACTCCAGGTAATTCATGTCTGATTTCACATTACTCAAATCACAGCTCGGCTTAT
The DNA here is from genome assembly GCA_022559845.1 of Amorphophallus konjac. Lineage (NCBI taxonomy): Eukaryota > Viridiplantae > Streptophyta > Magnoliopsida > Alismatales > Araceae > Amorphophallus > Amorphophallus konjac. The sequence continues at coordinate 17,280,111 of CM040128.1, forward strand.
AGAGAAAATGATAAATTTTCTGATAGTCATTTGAAACACAATTATGTGTCAGAAAACTTAAGATAAAAATGCTGCTCATGAAATTCAGTTTGACTGTTGAGATCCATGACATTTTCCAAGAGCGTAGAACTCCCTGCAATATGTCTATTCAGCAAAAGTTCCCTGGACTCACTTTTTTTTGGAAAAAAAATCTTTCTTTGAGGGACTTCTTTCTGAATATATGTTTTTTATTGATGTTAATGGATTATGTATCAAATAGCGCAGGATTTTGAGAGGTCATAGGTTAATAATTAACTTGGGGTTCATTACTCTGAAATGAGACTATTTGTAGGGGTTGGCATCTAAAAGGTCTCTTCTTTGTTTGGGGTTGTGTGCCTCATCAAGCTGGAACACTGTGACACCAAATTGCTTATAATTTGAACAGCATATCTGTGAATTAAGGGAACCCAGTTCATTTCTTTAAATAGTGGCAGTTTGTGAGCAAAAATTGTGCTTCATCCTTTTAAGTTTTTAAGAGCTATTCTCCTCTAATGATTATATTCTTAGTTTAAGATCCTTACTGAAATGGGACACAGTCTACCTTTTCTCAAAAGGGTTTTATGAGCTATTGACGCTGTTTTTATTTATTTACTGCAGCCCATTCTGGTTTTCATGTCCAAGGTGGATGGGAGTTTTAAGTTTAGCCCTATTAGTGTTAACTTCCTGACAGAATGCACAAAAGTTGTCTTCGCCATTGTCATGCTACTTATCCAGGTTTGTTATTCTCTTTCCATGCTCCAATTTTGGTGGTTATTCCTTTTCACTTTTGGATAGATTTATTACATGAATTGAATTAGATGAAGTAGATGCCTTACTAGTTAGCATATGGCCACATCTACTGTTTTTCCTTTACTCTTAAACATTGTCTAAGATGAAGTGTCAGTAGTTGCTGTTTAATTACATGATACATATACGATTTTCATGATGTTTGCTGGTCATAAATGAATATGGTCTCATTGTAGGCTTTCTTTTTGCCATTTCTCTAGAAGTAGATAAAGCTTTTAAAGAAAAGGGTGAAAAAGATCCAAAAGAGAAGATTGCAAAATGCAAATATCTCCAAGTTAGTCAAAGTAGCAGGGAGAAGACAAACGATTTATGCAGTTATTTGTTTTTATATCCTGCTACAGTAGTGGGCTTCCCATTTACTAGACTTCATGGATGGATCTCATAGTTCAGTCAATGAGCCCCTCCCATTCACTTTCTTCAAGTTAATCACCTCTCTTTTTCTTGGATTCCTTCTTCGTGTATCTTTGATTTATAAGAATGGGAAATAATTGGTGTGTGAGAAACATTCAGAAGACAGGGATGAAAAAGAGGAAGGTGAGAGTGTGAAGGGATGTTACAATAGGAGAAGGCTGAAGGGTAGTAGTCCAGTCATTTGATCCTTTCTTTCTTCTGGATCCCAGGAACGATTGCAAAAAAACTTGAATCTATTCAAACAGTGGAGACAGAAGTAGGGGATGACATGATATTGCATGAGGCAGAGTTTGCAAGAGTAAGGAGATGGGAGGATTGATCATCAAAAGCATCAAAGACTTTAATATGGCCTTGATGTGCAAGCGGATGTGTATTATGGTAGAGCAAGGAATTGGGACTTGACCCTGTTGGAACCAAAAGTTTTGATGAAAAAAAAGAGAGAGAAAAAGGACACAAAAAGGAGCCAGCCCCGCCCTTCCCTCAAAATGGGGGTTTGGACCGGATAAAACCCCTCAAGTGGGGGGGGGGGGGGGGTTTGGACCGGTTAAATCCCCTAAGTGGGGGGTTTGTACCAGATAAATCCCCACTTGAGGGGTTTGGACCGGTAAACCCCCAAATGGGGGTTTTGACTGGATAAACCTTTCCCTTGGGGGTTTGGACCAATTAAACTCCCAAATGGGGGGTTTGGACTGGATAAACTGCCAAGGGGGGAGTTTGGTCCGGTTAAAACCCACCAAGGGGGTTTAGCCCAGTTAAAACCCTCACTATGGAGGTTTAGCCTACTTAAATTCCCCCAACTTGGGAGTTTGGTCTGGTTAAAGCACTCATTGGGCACCTTTAGACTGGATAAACCCCATAACCGCCCCTAGGCTCTATAAATATCCCTCAGTGGGACCCAAAAGACACGTGGAGAAGACGCGAAGACTTATGCTTGTGCTTTTGAAGGCTCGTCCTTTGGAGGGTTTGTACTTGTGCTTTAAGTGCTCAGAGTGAGGGTATGTTATAAAATGGTCCCTCCTTGAGTCCGCACACATGTCCTTGTGTTGTGATTAATGTAATCTTTTTGTAAATATTTTGAAAAAAATATTATGATTATCTGAAATAATCAGGAATCCCTAAGCACCCCAACTTTTACAAAAAAGGTCTGGGTAGGTCCTAAATGGCATAATCGCCTCTTAAAATCTTTAAATAGGCCCCGTGGGTTCAACAAGGGTATGTTGCACATATACTCTTGGGTTTGCACATGTGCCTCTGTGGTTGTGCTTTATGTAATTTCTTGGTCTGCATAGATGCCCTTGTGGCTATGTTCCTTGTGCCACTCTTTGGAGAGGGATTATAAGAAATCTTTCTTATAAGAATCCTCAGTATTGTGTTGATGGATGTATGAAGTTGGACCGCAACCCTTGAGAGCTCAAGAAGGAGAAGCAATCTCCCGAGAGTCTTTGGCCAACGTGCCTCCACCAAGGAAAGACTTGCGCCTCATGCCAAGATTATACAAAAAATCCCTTTTAACTCCAGATGTTACAAAAATACTGAATATTAGTTGAACTGGTCCTGTGCAGGTTGGTGCTGGATAGTTTACCTATCTACTTTCTCTCTGTGTTCCGCATTCGTAAGACAGTTCTGAAGAAAATTGAATCTATTCAATGCAGATTTTTTTGGCATGGCAGTGGTGGTGGATGTAGGAGTTGGCATGATATTGCGTGGTGGAGAGTCGTCTCTCCTAAGGAGCAAGGGGGTATTGGCATCAAGAAGTTGGGGGACTTTAACATGGCTCTTCTTAGTAAGTGGTTTTGGAGGCTGGGATCAGGTGATGAGGGTCTCTAGGAGCAGATCATCAAGCACAGGTACTTTGGGAGGAGGAGAGTTTGGGATTTGGAGTTTCCACCTCTAGCCCAAATGTCTCCTATCTGGCACGACATCTTTTCTTGTAGGGACCTCCTTTCCTCTGGGGTCCGTGTCCGTCTAGGAAAAAGCAACCTGTGTCTTTTCTAGAAGGACAGATGGTGTGGTGACTTCTTCTTAGCGGACTATTTTCCTAGTCTGTTCGCGATCTCGGCAAACCCTCTGGGAACCGTCGACCGTCATTCGACCCTCACCTTTTAGGGAGTACTTGGGCACCGCCTTTCAGGAGAGACCTCTCGAGTGTTGAGTTGGAGAGGCTTCAGGATCTCCTTTTTTTCCTCCTGGACTTCGCTCCTCGCCCCTTCTGTGAGGATGCATGGTCGTGGAGGTGGGACAGTGGGAGACTTTTCTTCGTGAGGTCTGTTTATATCGTCATTTTGGGTGGTGGCTTGCGTCACGCTTTCGCTCCCCACATTTGGAGACCGAAGAGTCCTTTGAAGGTGAAGATTCTTATTTGGAGGATTTTCCATGGGAGGCTCTCGACCAGAGATTGGCTTAGACGCTTCTTTCCGGAGATCCAGCCCTTTTACTGCTTATCTGGCCTCCATGATGAGTCAGTGGACTATCTATTTGTTGGCTATCAGTACGAACAGTCTGTGTGGGAGGGTTTGACTTCCAGAGCTCGATGTGCCTTGGGTCATCAGACTGAGATTTGGTCATTCATCAGGTCGTGGCCCATCAGAGGTGATCCTGTTGTCTGGTGGCTTATTTTGCATGCCATCCTTCGGTCTCTTTGGGAGTGAAAGGAACAACATGATTTTTAGACGGGAAGCTAGAGTGGAAGATTCTCTTATTTCTTTCATTTGTGCTAGAGTGAGAGAATGGGCGGAATTATTTTGTAATGTGAACGTCCTTAACTCCCCCCTTTTTACTTTGTTGGGAGGGTAATTGGCTATACATTGCCTTGGTTTGTTTGTATTGGGTCTCTTTTTGGGGAGCTGTCTTATACTTGTACAGTTCTTTTTCATTTATACAATCAATGGCATTACCCACTTTCAAAAAAAAAATCCAGAAAGGATCCAAAATTACAAATAAACCCAGAAAGGGTTCAAAACCTCAAACAAACCCAAAAAAGGTTCGTGATTGCAAATAAACCCATAAAGGGTCCGCAATTACAAATAAACCCAAAAAGGGTTCAAAATCTCAAATAAACCCAAAAATGGTTCATAAGTGGCAAAAATACCTCGGAGGGGTTAGACACTACAGAAATACCCATGAATGGTCCATAATTGTAGAAATACTCAGGAAAGGTCCAAAACTACAGAAATACTTTGGAATGGTCAGAAATTGTAAACCAAATTGTAGAAATACCTAGGAAGGGTCCAAAATTGTAGAGATACCCCGGAAGGGTCAGAAATTGCAAATATACTCAAAAAGGGTCTGATCTCTACGAAACTCAAATTCAACGGTCTGTTTTGGTGGTGGAATGAAGGTCAAATGTAAATCAAATGACCCAACTATGTAATCAGGGTTTCATGTATTTTGTAAAAATAAATATAAAGAATGAAATGTTTAGTTTTCTCATGCAAATGCGTATCTCTAATGGGTGATCTTTTTGGGCGCCTTTGCTAATCGGGGTCGGTTAGCATGGCTGGGTGTGAGGAGAGAGCGGGGCTCACCGCTCTCTCTCTCATCGGCTCCCGTATCCTACCCGCTTCTCAAACACACCCTTTTTGATCAAATCTGTTAGATGTAACCCTCAATATGACAGCGAATATTGTAGAGGTCGAAAATGGTATATTTGATAGTTAATCAATGTTATTTGGCCTTTACGCCGATGTAACTAAACATCGACTATGGTTGATGGGAAAATGTCATGTACCCGAACTTAAATCGTCTGATAAGCTTAAATTCGCGGATATAATAATGCACACGCTACTTAAATAGCCACAAATGTGCATTCTCTTCAAAAATAAGATTTTTTCCTTGTTAAATAGACCCCAACCTTGCACCACAACATTTCACCCATTTGGAAGGGTATTTTGCAGTGCAGGGATTTCATTTTGGCTGGTGTCGGGGTCTGATTAGGCAATGGATAGAAGTGTTTGCTTTGGCAAGATAGATGGTGTGGTGAGCATCCACTAGAGGATACCTTCCCACAGCTATTTGCAATTGCATCGACACTGCTAGCAACAGTTTCCCAAACTTTTGATGCCCAATTATCGGGGGAGACTTGGGCCCCATCCTTTAGGAGGAATATTAGAGTGGAAGAGGTGGAACAATTGGAGAAAATCTTTTCACTCCTCCTAGATTTCACTCTAGAAGCTAACAACATTGGACAGATGATGGTGGAGGTGGGATAAAGATCGACTTTTCATAGTGAGGTCAGCATAGACCATGATAGTAGATGGAGGACTGCTGTATCCTTTTGCCTCCGGGATATGGTTCCCCAAGAGCCCACTCAAAGTCAAGCTATTTATATGGAAGATCTCACACGGGCGACTGCTGACTTATGATAGGCTGGCTCCATTCATGGCGGGCATACCTACTATTTGCTGTCTTTCTGGAGAAGAGGAGAACCTGGACTATCTCGCTGCTGCTCCTCTCGGGAGATTTGGACAAAGGTTGCGAGCAAGATTTGGTGTGCCATCGTCTTACAAGACAATCTGAAGCAGCTGATCGAGAAATGGCATAGCGATGGTCTTTTAAGAGAGCCATACTCATATGGTGGCCCATTCTCTATGCTACCTTATGGGCCTTATGGGGAGAAAGAAACAATAGTGTAGATAGGGTGGCCTTCTTCATTTGTGAGAAAGTGAGAGAGTGGTGTGTGGTCTATGTAAAGTGGACTCACAACTCTTCCTTTTTTGGCTACTTGGGGGGTTAGTGAGTGCCACACTGTCTGGTGTGAAGTATATTACTCGTATATCTTTCCTTTTTTCATTTCATACAATTTGTGGTACTACCCACTTTCAAAAAAAATGGTTAAATGGCTGAGCTAGGCAAAAGTTCATCTACTTTTGGCCATATGAAGTCCCAGGGATGGTTGTTACTCTTCTGGAATTCTGTTGCCTTTCATTCTTCAAAGAAGACACGCAAAACTATATTTTACATCCACATTGATCTGCATGCACAATTCTGTTTGCTGAATTGCAATCTGATTACTCACTTGAAAATTAGTATAAGGTATGGTTGCAGGCATTTGTTTATGCCTAGGAAGTCAGCCTAGTTTATTCTTACACATAATATTTTTCAGGCATTTGTTTGATTGCTTAGATAGTCGCCTAGTTCATTCTTAGGAATGACATGCTATGTTATTTGTGCCAAATATCTTTGGACGTATAATCAGAATTTATCCTTTTTGTGCCAGGCTAGGCGGCAGAAAGTTGGAGAGAAGCCCTTGCTCTCAGTTTCAACCTTTGTTCAGGTAAGAGTACTTAACATCTATAGATATCTTTTCAATTTATTTATCTGTTTTTTGGGTTTTCCTATCTCTTCCCTTCCGTGGTTAGACACCAATATATGGGTTTTCTCTTTTGTCACCAAAATACTTATCATGTTCTCATCCTACTTGCGTCTTTGATCTTCCTTCCTCTTTTGAGGAAAAAATGGATTGTATCTGTCACAGATGACAAATCACAGAATAAGTTTTCCCATCCAGAAGCACATATACACTTAAGCAGACTCAAAAGAGGAAGCCTTCCCTCAATAAGAAGTCCCAAGGGAGGTCATCTTTGGATATGACAGATGGTTCTACACAACAGATGCAAATGGCTAATCCTCTATAAACCACAACTGAAATGTATGGCCATGGACTAAACAGCAAAAAGAAGTATTCTCAAGCCACATATATAACTTGATAAGCAGTTTGCTTTATAAGAGTTGTTGTTCTTGACATCTCAGGAATGTGCAGCTCTGCTTGATTGAAAACAATAGTGGTTCTTGCCTTTTACAGGTGCCAGCACACTGCCTGGGATAGAACCCAGGTCAGTTTTTCTTATCCAACATGCATTTCTCTTTGCTAGGTGGCCATGCATCTCCCGACATGGGGCACTGTATAGCACCTTGGTCTGTGAAATAATCTCCTGCTATGTTTTAAGATCAGACGGAATCACAGATAAAGAACAGATGCTCCCTGGCTCTGGCCAACTCATTCCACGTGAGGCAGAGTTCATCATCCTCCATTTTTCTCCTGCACAAATTGTCCCTTGTTTTCATCATGCTGAAGCATCCAGAAAAGGAATCTAGTTTTCATAGGAGTCTTAGTCTTCCAGATAAAGTTTTTGCTTTGTCGAGTTGCCTGCCCGCTGATGAGCCTTTGTGTGAAGTGATTTGACTGGGATGATAATATCCTTGTTTGCTTGCTAAGAGGGCTTGTTGCTCCATCTACTACTGACCTTCTCCTGGAATACTTTCCCTAGAGAGATCCAAGGAATGTTGGTATCCTTTTAAGCCCACCTGAAGATCGGACACGCACCACCTGCTGGCTGATGGGGCCTCTATCATTGCACTCTTGAAATCTTTGCTACCTTTAGGATACATCTCCAGATTGGGGAAGTCATCCTGAACATCTTCTAGGAAACAGCCCTTAGTTCTGAGTGCCTTCATAGTTCATAAGACATTGATCTTATCACCTCTTACCTTTGTCTAGACTGACCGGTCATAGGATTCTTCAGCTACTTTCCAAGCAACCATATTTATATTATAGAATCTTACATTTTAAGATCCTATAGCATCTAGCCTGTCTTCCTCATTTCCCGTGCAACAAGCTCCCATCTTACCATAAGCCCTCTATTAGGGTCCTTACCTTTGCACCAAAGAGTTGATCAGATTGGCCTTCTGAGGATTCTGTAGACTCCAAAACAAAGACACCATGTGCACAGGTGAATTTGATAGGGCAGTGTTCCTGAACTTTTCAATCAATGATTCCTGATTATGAAGTCTTATTTTTTAAGCCCACCTTGATGTCGGGGTGCTCTAAATGAAGAATAGGGTTAATTCTTTCCTTTGACAAATAATTCAAATTTCATTTTAATGCTAGTTTGGAGATGGGGATGGGCGCTTAGGATAGAAATTGATTTGTGAATGAGATGAGTATTTGGATAACATATTAGGGAGAAGGCTGCAGTGATAAGTTTGCCTCTGTTGATGAAGGAGTATGTGTGTGTGAGAAGAGGGGTATTTTATCTTTTCTATTAATGGCATTTGAAAAGCACTGAAGGTAAGCTATGCTCATTAAAAGCAGGAATGTCTTATCATTAGCTTTATCCTCGAAAACTTTAAAAACAGGGATAAGATTAAAAAAATTTAAAAAGGGACTGGAATAACTTATCCCATTCCCATTTTCTACAAAATAAGGTCAAAAGCAAAATGGGGACAATTTGGCCCTGTCCCAGCCTTATCCCAATACAAACATGGGTTTTAAGTACAGACTACAGAGTCATGCCCATACATTGTAAAGGTCTTAATACCACAGCACAGCGTCCTATCAAGTATTATGCTTAAAGCCATAAGAGTCATAGATCACCCAGCATATTCAAGTTCCACCTTATATTTTTTCCCTTGTGAATTCTTATATCTCCCTTTTGCTTCTGTTGGTTCATTCCACCTTTTGAATTAAGGTTCTGAAACAACAGTCAAGAAAGGGACTTCTTTATGGTAAGTTACCTCTGCTTTAATTGGTGTAATTCCATTTAATCAGGGATGTATCTCCTTGTTCAGGGCTAGTAGCTTTCTCTTGTTACTCTATTAGTATAGTAAACAAGAATCAGAGGTTTCTTCTGTGAATTTTACTCCGAGAATTTGCTATTGTTGTGCAACTTAAATTTGTGCTCATGCTCAATCACATGCTTTCCCAGTGCTTGGTTGGAACGAAAAAATTGAGAAAGTATTTCTTTTATCCTGGTCTAGGAATGGTCTTAGATTGGCAGCTCATGATGTGAAAAAATGGAAAATGAATATTGATCTTTTAGTCATAAGGAAACAAACTGATGAAGTTTCGAAAGTGAGAATCCAGATAAAATCTAAGTAACTATTTTACTTTCCTGCTGTGTGTCATTTCTGTGGCCTTGACATTGGTGCTATTAATCAAATTAATAAGCATAAAGTTGGCCCAATTCCTCTTTTTTCCATTGCTCAAGTACAGGAAATACATGCTTAGCTGAGTGTTGCTTTGGCTATGATTTTTTCTTCTTTCGTTGGAAATATTTTTATGCTTAAATGCATCTGATCTTTTGTTATGTTTTTCTCTTTTCTTCTCTTAACAGGCAGCCCGTAACAATGCCCTTCTCGCTGTTCCAGCTCTTCTGTATGCTATTAACAACTACCTAAAGTTTATCATGCAGGTATGCATCTAAGCTGCTTTGGTGCAGATGCATTTTCCTATTTTCTGCAACTTGGGGTTATGGGGAATACCTTTTCATCTGATGATAGTTATCAGTCCTTTTTTTTTTGGAAAGTGATAGTGATCAGTCATCTTGTTAACCTTTGCTGAACAATATTTTAGCATGTGCTGACAACTTATGTAACAACTTCTTAACCTCCTTGTGCAGTTATATTTTAATCCTGCAACTGTGAAAATGCTGAGCAATCTCAAGGTACATATCTTTATATATGTTACCTGCTTTTTGTTTTTCGTGGAAGTTATTTTCAACATATGAAAATTCAAAATCTGCCCTTTATTAAATAGAAAAAAATCCTCTAAAAAGTATCTACAAGTGCTTTATAGGTCATAGCTAGGCAATATATCTTGTTGTTAGGCCAACTTTTATTGGCTTTTTCAAGGAGACGGACATTTATCACATTTAAGAACATGCTTCTGAGCTTAATGGTTTCTGATCTTGCTATAGCTCTTCACATCTATGTCTATGGTTTGGTCATTATTAGTGCATTTCATTGGTTTATTAGGACAAACCATATGCTTGGAATTGTTTTTTTATTATATTAGGAGTCTTTGCATCAGCCTAATAATCTCCTGACTACCAATGTCACTGCTATTGCACATTTTTTTCCTGTGAATATTTTTTGGGATTTTATTTTTCAATCTCTAGAAAAAAAATGCTGATGTTAACAAGAACTTCACATTTATACCTTCTTCCTATTTCGGCATATGGATATTCTACTTTTCTTCCATAGGATTTCCTAATTTTTGAAGTTGCTCATGAAGCCTGCTGATGATTCTTACATGAATTCTAAATCAATAAATTTAAAATACTTCAATAGATTAATCCTTGTGGGCCTAAAGTATTTCAAATCAAGTACTACCAAAAGACTTAACATATTACCGATGCTATAATCCTTATGGGCCTAAAGCTTTAATGCATATTGTATTAGCACATCAATGTCCTAATTATTGAATTTCATACTTTTGGGCCATAAGGATCCAAGAAATTTAAAATTCTTTAGGCCCGTAAGGAAATTGTTACGACCGTAGGCCCAGATTATGGCTAACTTTGTTTATGCATATTTGTTTGCTTATGTTTGCATGTGTTGTAATATGCTTGATAAGTTTTACAAGCATTCATCATTCGTGCCATACTTTGTGCGTCTGCAATCCTAAATGACTACAGGATGATGGGACACAACTCATAAGTCATAATCAGTTGTTCTGTGCATTGATGTCTGTGTGTTTACTTACATGTGTCCCATGCACATGCTCAAGGCCGAATTGTCAAGTACAATTTGAAGTAGGTTCTACATATTAGACCATGGAAGCTGTTTTATTTTTCTGTTGTATCTTCTCTCTTTAAACTCTGCCTTTCCTGTCATTTGTGTTTTTTGTGACATCTCTTTTCTGGTTGACTTTTATGTTCAATTATTTCTCTTCATTTTAATATTATAGACAATGGTATGATTTCATACAGCTGCTGCAATTGAGCTAAAGAAAACTTCTTACTGATGATATCATGTAGGTTTTAGTAATTGCTGTCCTACTGAAGTTCATAATGAGAAGGCACTTTTCTGTAATACAGGCAAGTTTTAATTTTTGACTGGGTTCTGTTGTGTTTACACATAAAGGTGCTAATGTTCTTGGAAAAACTGATGTAATTCTTCTCATTGACTTTTTTATGTTACTCTTTTATCGGTTCACATTATTCTTCAAATATTGGAGGTGGAAAATAGAAGAATTTATTTTTACCTTTGTTCTTTTTTCTTTTCTTCAGTCTTCTATTAGCTAACATGGTTCTCTTTTACATATGGGATTTGCAGTGGGAGGCTCTTGCACTCTTGCTTATTGGCATCAGTGTTAATCAGCTTAAATCGTTGCCTGAGGGTACCACTGCTTTGGGTCTTCCAGTTGCAACTGGTGCATATATATACACATCGATATTTGTAAGCTATATCCTCTTCCCAAAGATGAATAGTTACCATGTTTATTCCCTCATTTTGGCATCCCTCTCTCAATTTCTAAGATACGTTTGTATCACGTCATTTACATTACTTATTCTTCGACTTGAAAAAAAAATACTTATTCTTCGATGCAAATGGTTTTTAGCTAGTTTCTTTTGAGCGATAACTGTACTTATTTATTCCTTTCTTAGTCCTGAGATCCTCAAAATCTCGTGTTGCAGCTTGATTGTGATTGAAGTCTTTTTGCCTCTCAATCTACCTTCACTATTTTCTTCCCTCAAGACTTGAATGTTTAAAGGCTAGAAGTTGATCTGTGATCACTCATGTCTGGTTTATTCTGGGGGACCAGTGGTGGGACATTGAAAGGTCATATGGCATAGTTGTGTGTTGGGCCATTTTGACCTTTGTCATTTTATTCAAGGAACTTCGTTGACTAAAATTGACAAAGTTTAGAAGCTATTCTCAGAGCTAGAACCTCTACGAGCTTGGGTTTGTAGAGCACAGCCTTTGACCCCTGGACCTATGTGGGTTACATGTCAGTTCCTACAAAGGATATGAGGCTTTCTGGCTTGATGTTAAATGTTTTTTGGATGGAGAGATTTGACATTACTCCAATGAGTTGGAACTGAGTTATGTGTAGTTAGTACCATATGAATTATTTTAACAGGGTTTCGGGTTGAACCGGGTGCTGAATTTACAACAATTTCTGCAACCTTTTTGCCTTCTTGGTTCCATAAAATTTTGACATTCTTAAAAAAAGGTTTTTGCTTTCTATACCATTTTATTGTTGGATCTTAAGCACAAATGAGTATGCCTAGGCTAGTTCTTTTTCCTTCGATTGTCTAAACTTTTGATTTTATGGCTCTCACACACAGTGCTAGGGGCGCTTCATGGAACCCCAGTCCATATTGTTATATCACGTTTCTGTGTCTGATTGCATTTCAGGTTACAATTCCTTCACTGGCATCAGTTTACAATGAATATGCTTTAAAGAGCCAGTTTGAAACAAGTATCTACCTTCAGGTGATAATTTAACCCCAGTCCATATAGTCCAGCAACTTACAATTGTTAACTGATTGCATAAGATAGCTACTTTGGCTCTCTTTATGTCCTTTATCATCATAGTTTTGTAAACTTATGTTTGTATAATTATCCATCTTTGCAACAAAATGTTTGCTGGACTTGTGTCCTCCAAAAGATTTTGGATATATTGAAATAGTACATGCTCCCTTTTCTCTTTTCACTCATAATTCCAATTTTCATTCATATTAGCTATTTTTGTTTTCTAATAGCAAGTGAAACGTATTCTAGCCTGTTTCAAGTCCATAGGCTGATTTTATGGGAAGTATTTAATAAATAGAAGCTTACACACATTTACTTTTTGAAAAATGGATGGTACCATGAATTGTATTCAATGTAAAAATAAAGTGGGATGTACAAGTATAGTCAATCAGCTCCCAAAAAACTCCCTATACAAGTTTACACACAGGTACAACTTTTGTATATTGCCTGCTTCTAATTTTCACCACAAACATGTAGTTCACTTGTGTGACTGGCTTTTACTTTTTTAAATCAAGAGGGAAAATTCACATTACACCTTGCAGGATGTGCATGATCAGTTCAATTAGTGAAGGTCATGGGAACAATCTGGCTGGCATATTACTAAGCCAACAACAGGAGGGTGGGGACAGAAGATCAGGTAAGGCGGCATGGTGTCCTTGAGTGGCAGATGCAGGTAGCAAATCATGGCCGGTGTGGATGTTTCAAATGGGAGGCAGAATAGACATCAACGGGCCGCAGCAGCAGCTGTGGAGAGGGGCTTTGGCAAATTCCAGGCTGGGGGATGGGGGAAAGAGAGATGGAGTAAGAGGTGGGGGGGGGGGGAACAGAGCAAGGGACCATGCAGGCTTTATGAACTTGGTCGCACATCGATTTAAGTAATTGCTTTTGCCCTTAAAACGTCTTAAAGTTGTAATTAAAGACCTTTCTTGCTAAGTATGTACAACTTAAAAAAAAAATTGGGGGGAGGGGGTGAGAATAAACCTGGACTAGGCCTATGCAGCCTGTGAGCATAATCAGTTTTCTATGGGCCTTTTCTGTCCTATCTGGGTTTAAATTGTTTTCGACATGATGCAAAATTGGCATGGTAAATCATGGATCATAAGCAGGTCAAACGTCCAAATACTGCTGGATCAGCTTATTCTGACTTGATCCACTTTTGTCTTTTTTTTTAAGCCTTGTGATACATCTCCATTTTTGTTAATTGGAAAAACCATGCATAACCTAACCTAAGGAGAACTTGTGCTAGTGCTACATCAGGTCAAGGGGTCATTAGGATCCTCTTTCACCCTTTTACTTTAAGCCAATCACATATAGATACTCATAGACACGATCAGATACATTGTTCTCAAACCAATACTCCAATTGGCTCCTTTGTGTTCTGTTGTCCAACGACAGTAAATTTGAATAAAGATGGTGGTTCATGGGTTGTGGTTTAGTCGTTTAGAATATATTTTCTCTAATCGTGGATAAATTCGGGATCATCCCATGATAAGAGGAATAGATAGCTAGCTAGAGAAGTGTAAGGACAAAGAGGAAGGAAGGGGATGCATGGGAGAATTGTGCTGGGAAGAAAAAGTTTCAGGGTGGGGTTCAGATCTTTGTCTCCATGTTCCAGGATCGGGCATTGGGTAGAGGGAAAGAAGATGAGGGGTGATGAGCTGGCTGGGCCATCTGGTTCTACAGCAGACCTGGTTGCAGTTTGCTTGTCGTGGGCCAGTTCTGCTGGAGTACAGACCATTTTTTGAGCTCATTTCCAAATTCAAAATTTGAAGTTGGCCAGGCATCAGATTTGAGCACACCAACAAATATCATGTCAAAATGTGGTGGTGGTTCTGTGGATCCGGGTGACTTTTGGGATCCTATCATTTTAAATCTTGTAAATGGGAGCTGTTTGGCCTCCATAAGGCAACCCTTGAGGCTATGTAACTTGAGGGTGGAAACCCTTGTGGGAAGCAGGGTGCAGCACCTGGTTGAGGTCTCTGTTTCCTTTTGCGGTATCGGGATCATTTCCTGGCTTGAGGGGAGTTCATGAAGAGGTAGGTGGTGTGAGGAGTTTGATGAGTGTAGCTAGAGGAAGGCTGTGTTTTGTGTGCCACTACAGGGGAGAATGGTTGAACAGCATTCATGTAGTACTTTACCTTTGTTTATTTTTATGGAAATCTGGTAGCATACACTTCAAGAGGAAAAAAGGAAAAAAAACTCTAATTCTTTCTCATAACAAATGATGTCTACAGTTACATTCAAGAAAAACAAGTCCTTGTTGCCACAACACCTAACAATGAAAATTCAGTTATGAATATGAAAAATTTCGGTGAATATTTCAGGTTTGCCTTTCTTGTTTGTTCTTCTTAAGCTGATATTGGACGCCTTGGTGTCATCAATTTTGGGAACTCACTTGAATGTTCTAATCTAATTCTCTTATTGTAAAGGAATATTTTCCTTGTCTTACATAGCAGGCTTTTGAATGATTACTAGGTTCTAGATTGCGCATTTTTTCTTTTCTTGCTTAAGTGAATTATATGTTGTTTGATTTGCAGAACTTATTTTTATATGGCTATGGTGCATTGTTCAACTTTCTTGGAATTATTGGGACCGCTATATTCAAAGGTTAGGAAATCCAATGTTCACTCTGAATATTTCTGTTAAGAAGTTGGTCATGTTCGACTAGTTCCAAGATTACATGCTACCTAAATACTTCACCAGTTGATAATTTGATATATGGCTGTTCATGAATAACTTTTGAACCTGTAATGGATTGCATTTATTCTTCCTTAAGCCTAGTAGAGCAGGAAATTCATTATTCGTCCTGTGGATTAGCTAATCTTTTGATATATGGCCCTCAGGGTAATTTGAGTTCTTTAGATTTCCTGTTGCGTTTGCTTTTGCTGATCTTCCTTTTTCCCTTTATTTTACTCTTTAAACAGTTTCTGCATTCTGTTTATAATCTTAGTGATGTGGCTCATGTAGTTCTGCTTATGACTTAATTTAGTCAGAATACCTAACAGAAGATAAATTGGTGTAGGCTACCCAGCAAGAGTGAAGTTATCCTGACATGGAGAGGTTGTTGGCTGCAACAGCAGTAGCTGATCTCCTAAACTATGTTTTCTTTCTCTAGTATTTTTCTAATCATGGTGCAAAAGACCAATCTGTCCCTCAACCTAAGGGAGCCGACAAGAGTAATTTGATTTAGGGATAAAGATTAATCTGATTTATTCTGGGGTTAACCCAAGAAATCTTTTGATAGAATGGATTAGCTCATCTGGAATAGATGGGGTTAGAAAGGTGGTAAGTCCAGGTTAACCCTGAGTTTTGTATTCCAAGATTTCCCGAGAATATGTCTATAACCCAGTTACTTTTACTTTTTACCTCTTGCCAAAAAGGTGTCCCACTTTCCAATGCATTATATGGGGCATTTATGTAATCTACATATACATTTTACTTTCTATTTCATATTTATACCAAAGTACATTCATTTGATCTTAAGTTAACCCATTAGATTAACTCATACATTATCCAAGAAAATTTTTGTTTATTCGAGAATATGTTATCCCACTGAAATAGATAAGGTTAACCTTAGCCCTCAAGCAAAAGGGGCCCAAGTGAAACACCGTCTAACACATCAACTAGCATAAAGATATGATAGAATGGCAGAACTAAGCCTTGTTGAATTAACACCTCTCCTACAAAAGGTTTTGTGCAATACGCGCAGTATGGTCTAGCTATCCTTGTAATAGTTTAGCATCTCTCTTCTTTGCAGATCAAAATTCTTGTAAAAATCTATATGCTCTCAGCCTCCAAAAATTTTCCGATTTTTTTTACTTCCAACAAGATGTGCTTTTATGGATCTGTTTAGTTGGAGCGAGCCAGTAGCAAATATCTATGTGCATCATGTTACACAGATGTTCGGAGTGTTCATGTTCAGTTCGGTTTGGTTTTGAAGCATGTTTTTCAAAACCAAACAAGCTGAATGACCTCCAGGATTTGAACCAAGAAATTTTGTCTGTATCAGTTTGGTTCAGTTGGGACTTGCTTGAGTGCACCTGGGTGCACCCAAGGTCATTAGTCCAGCCACCTAGGTGTGCCTGGTGGTCTATCGGGCCAGGCACATAGGAAGGTTGCTTTTCTGCGCCTGTCTGCATTTGTAAACCCTCCCTATCCCACATCATTTTCTGATGTGGGACTAAAGGAGGGAGGACTGCACAGCACGTGTGCATGGAGGAGGCTAGCCTGGTTGTCGCCCCAGTGGACCTGTCTGTGGTGCAACCAGCATCTAGTCATCTACCCTTGTTCCAAACCATGCCAGCCTGAGAAAATGTTTTTGAACAAAAGTTTTAATGTGAAATATATGTTAAAATTATAAAATATGAATTATTTTGGTTTGTTTCAGTTTCCATTGTTTAGAAATTTCTGTTTGTTTAATTTGGTTTCTCAGTTTGAACCAAATAGTGAACATCCCACCACAGATGGCAGTGTAACCATCAAGCTGTGCTTGAATGCTCAACTATAGAAAGCGTTTGAATTGTTCTTTAAACCAATCCTATGATTCTGATGTTTAGTTGCTTACATCTTGCATGTTGAATTTTCCCAGGTCCCAGTAGCTTTGACATTCTTCAGGGCCATTCAAAGGCCACCATGCTTTTAATATGCAACAATGCAGCGCAAGGCATCCTTTCTTCCTTTTTCTTCAAATATGCAGGTGAATATCTTTCCTTTTAATATGCTGTTTTAGGCAGTTTTGTCATCGATTCTATATTTTATTTTCTATCTCAGCCAGTTGAACCTATCTTGATGAAGACTTTATACAATTGCAGACACAATTCTGAAGAAATATTCATCTACTGTTGCTACAATTTTCACTGGCATAGCTTCTGCTGCATTATTTGGCCATACTTTGACAATAAACTTTATGTTGGGAATATCCATTGTGTTTATCTCAATGCACCAGGTAACCGCCATACTCTTGAGCATTTCTTACGTACTTTTATGGCAAGTTTCAAGCACTGACATTATTTTTTTGTCAGTTCTTTTCACCGTTGTCAAAAGTCAGAGATGACATGCCAAACGGGAAGGTGGAAATGATAGATGCTCAAAGTCACAGGTTTGTACTTTAATCCAGTTGTGTTTTTTTTTCTTCAAATTATTATTCACATGTTGGCTGCTTTTCTTTGGCATGAACTTCCAACTTTTTGTTTATCTGGATTAATGCCCTTAACTGTTTCAAATTTCATTTTAGGAGTCCTGTATATCAATTATTGTAACTTGTAGCTATATTCCCCGTAACCATGGTTAGAAATGCTGGTACTATGAATGAAGTCCCTATGTCTAGAGTGTTAGTGGAAAAATTTTCTTTTACTTTTTTCGTCCCCCTCCCCCCCTTCCTTTTCTTGATGGGGAGGCTCCAGAAGTCTAAAATGGGTGTTAGTTTGACTACATTTGTAGACCCACTTAAACAATAGAGTTAAAGTCCAATATTGTTCCCTTCTCTCAAACATGCACCTAAAACAAATGAGACGGCATGTGGAATTTCACTTGAATTAATGAGTGGAATCTGGATGCATTTTGATCTCACTTCCCAAAGTGGCAAGTGGAAATCCCTCTCAGGATGTGGTTCTGATCATGTACTCAGTCCCTAAAAAGACTACAGCTTTCATTTTTCTTTGTTGTGTTTTGTCTTCTGTTTAATAACTCGTGCTCAACATTGTGATGTTCATTCCCAGGGTAAAGGAGGAATCCTTCATAAATATGGCTGCTGCAGCAAATGATGATGTAAGATATATGTTTATTTCCTTCCAGGACAAGAAATGTCAAGTAGTTTTAAGGAATTGCTTGGTGTGGCATTTCATTTTATTGTTCTTTCTTTTGTTCTTCAGGCAAGCCACCGTGTTGGGCATGATGAGAGAGAACCGCTTCTCCCTACCTGATTGGAACATGAAAAGTATGTACCGACTGCTTATACTTGTTAAGGAACGTTATAATACAAATAAATTTTTTTAAAAAAAATTATAAAATTCTCGCAGTGGACAGGAGATGATCATGTGCATGCAGAAATAGCCGTACCTCCCATTTGTCTTCAACATGGACATGTTTCTCCCCCCCTACATATCTGTTTTACCTCTGCGTGAATCCAAGTATTACTTAGAAGAGCTTTGGCTTGTTTCGCGGTGGACTTGATGTATCCTCCTTGGTTTGGTATCTAATTCATGTTAATCACTCGAGTACAAGGCATACACGTGGGAACTTTATGCATAGTTCGTGTATCATGGCGGAACAAGGCATAGGGTTGGTTTCTCGTTGTGCCGAACTGCTGGATATTCTGTACTTCATACTTTTTTTCATGCTTTTGGCCCTTCTGCAAGGAATCCAAAGCATCTAGCTTATGCACATCTTCTCCGTTCTTCCAAGATTTAGATTACCCTTCCGAGCAAATAACCACGAGTGTTTCTTGCAGGGAGTTCCGAAGGAGTTATTTTTTTTTCACCGGGAAGGATAGAGGCAAAACCAACCAGTTTTCAACAGAAATGAATAAAATAAAGAGGCTTCAGAGGAGAGAGAGAAAGGTAAACGACTATTCTTTTTGGGCCCACCGTCGTTGGCTTTCAGAAGCTCAGTTTCCACGGAAGCCAGCTACAGATGTGCATGCAAAGAAGTTGGACCCTGAATATAGGGTTTTAGAAAAAAACAAGTCGACAACGGTTAAGTGGAGCACGTTTGATGCTCACTCATGTAGGTGCTGGGATCCTGTTGCGGGTACATTCTTCTTCTTTTTTGGCTAAATTGTACCCCTTGTAGAGTGTATGATCAAATTAAATCCTCCTTTCCTAATTAGAAGTCGCAGTTTCTATTTCATTTTGTAATTTCTCTTCAAATCTGCAATCTGAATTTTTTTTACTGCCTACAGTACATTTATGATTATTTTTTAATAGAAGCTTAAGTTAATCTGGGTCTTCTGGATACTGTTGCCCATTGTAACGGAGTGCATCTTATAGAACACCACAAGTGGAATACACTTGTGGAGCATCGTGGTGGCCGTTGTTCTTTCGCTTATGGGGTGGAAGCAGCGTTGGGGGCGTTTGCTGGGTTTTTGTTAAGAGTCCATGAGAATGCGAATGGTGGAGATGCCAGAGACTGCTTGTCTGGGTGTTTCATGGGAGGATAAGCCACAGCAGAACTGTGGCCGCCGGGCACCTCCTTTCCTGCTCGACAAGTACTTACAAAAGAAAGTTAAATAGACTGATCCGCAGTCAGCCCAAGTTTTCGTACCATTAAAGACGTGCTTGGCATAGTTTTGAAGTTTGAAAGATCTCAGTTCAGTTAAAACTAAGAGACGAAGAGGTTGAGGACATGTTTGATGAAATCTTGGGTTATAAACATCGAATTTGAAGCACTTTTGGACTTGTGCAAGTTTTGTGCCAGTCATTGAGGGCAGAATGGTAGACCTTGGAAGCTATTTATATAGTTTTGAGAGTTTTTTTATTTTTCAATGAAAAAATAATAAATTATAGCTTTCTAGATAAGAGTTGAAAGATGGTGTTAGTAAATGGTTGATCTTTGTAACAACCTAAAACTACTTGTAACTGCTGTTGATTTATATGGGCCATGCTAAAAGTGGAAGCCAAAAATGA